>JAIPUU010000012.1:0-20304 GCA_020466095.1 Chlorops oryzae
CAAGCAAAAATTGCCAAAAATTGCAATTCATGTAAATCGCCTCGCCAGAGAACTCGCAACTTACGTCCTCTCTTTCGCGATTAAAAAGAAAGGACCGACCGACTATCCAATTCGATCCTTAGAATTCCACTTACTTAAACATATTGCATTCCACTGCACGACCGCGGTTCCTGATTGCGCTTGTGCTTCCTTGCACCTCGGTAAAATAATACTCAAGCATTCAATTGCACGAACGCGATTCCTAACTACGTTTGTGCTTCTTTGCACTCTTCCGGTAAAATAATACGCAAATCTCCAACTATTCAGACTCAACAGGCCATTCACGGTCGGATCTTTGATCGAATTAGTCACATGTGTCGGTGAAAGGTAGAGTCCGTGTGCCATTGACTTTAGTTTTCACTAGCACAGTTGAAGGGTTCGTTCAGGGATCTGACAGTGAATTGGTCGTTTTACGCCCAGGTTTCCTTATCTGAGGCTCTCATGCAAATACTAATTACATTTATATGCATATTAATTATAATAATGCTACATATCATGTAATTAATTCCAAACTAGACTTAAGATTTTCCTCCTTATTGATGGACTCATGTAACATAAAATGAGTGATACAATAAATAAATTAAAAGTTAAAAAAAAAAAAAAAAAAAAAAGATCGTTTTTTTCCGTTTTACTATGTTTACTATTTAATATTCAAAAAAAATCTTTAAAAAATTTTAAAAACACGTTTTTTAAATGGAAAAAGGGTTGAAATTGATGTAAAACAAAACCATATTGAAAATCAGATACCGAATTCCTTGAACATCATAAAAATTGTCAAAAAACTATGATTCCATCTTCATTCTTCATATTCCTGAGTTCCCACATAAGCAGATAGTACAGTAAGATAGTAAGCCTCGAAATTGAGGCCCGTGCCCATCTCTAATCTGCACTCTAGTTCTGTAGCAATAATAATAACTAAGGAAAGACTGGTTATTGCTGCAATATACTGTCCGCCTAAGTTCACCATTAACGACAATCAATTCACACAATACTTTAAAACTCTGGGACCGAAATTCATAGCAGCTGGAGACTACAACGCCAAACATACCTCTTGGGGCTCGCGACTCATATCACCCAAAGGCTTGACTAGTGAGCTGAACTTGGTTTGTTGATTACAATTAATCTGAATCTCGTATTTTCTGCGTCATTGCGGTCTTTAATCAAATAATCAGAAAATAAAACTTCCGTTTAATGCATATAACTAAAACTTTTTATAAAGTCTTTAATTTTTATTTTTATGTTTGGTTGTTTCTTTCAGTCGGGTAACATTACCATTGACGGTTGAAGAGGTAAGTAAAATATATACAGGGAAAAAATTCCTCATGCTGGGTTTTGTTAACATTTCTTTGTGACATTAATTTTTGATATGTGGCATCTGAAATCCCTAATATCCATATACATTAAGGTGGATCGTTTTGTTCGACAATAAAAAAAAAAAAATGAATATTGCCCTAGTGAAATAAGATTCTACCAATCTTTTGGAGCAAGAATGCCCAAGGAACCATAGGTCAAACCCGAATTTTTTTCTTCCGGTTTAAAAAAAAAAGGCCCATCTTAAATATGCCAAAAATCATACTACAAATTATTTAAAAAAAAAAAAACGGAAATTTCTACATAGTAAAAAATATTTTTAAATTGAATTTTCTTTTTTTGATTCTTAGCATATACTAGGGGAGCCCAAGAGGGGATTTTTGCAGTTACTCGAGCGTGTCAGAAAATAATATAGGGAGACAGCTTGCACCCAGTTATATGGCCCCACCATACAGGGTGTTTCGCATAAGGATGTATATCCGAAAATAGGTGATAGGGGTGCTCAATATCGACCAAAAATCGTATGGGAGGGGGGGGTGGAAAATGCTCCCCTAAGGAGTTAGAGGGCCTTAAAGTTTTTAGGCAGTAAGTCGAGAAGAAAAATTCTCCCACGATAACGGTTCATCGTAGAAAAAAAACTGTTAAGCGGTTTGAAAGCCAATTCTATGGGCTTTTAGGCAAAATTAAATTCACGAAAGGTTCACGAAAGACATATAATCTGACGTTTTTCGTGGGGCAAAGTAGGAAAAAATGGCGCATTTAATCGAAAGCTTTGTAGTGTATTCAAATGATTTTGTGAAATTAAAAATTTGTATTCCGTGTCAATAAACAGCTTTTAAAACTGAAAAACTGTGAATCGCGAATCTTTTTCGTTTCATTTTTTTCTATCTCTTTCTCTCTCTCTCTTTCTCTCTCTCTCTTTATAAATAAATATATGTATATAGATTGTTTTTGTTACACCTAATTATAAAAAGAAACGAAAGAAAAATTTGGTCTCTTAAATTGTCAGATTAGCAATACGCCTCCATGTAATTGTCAGATTATCATTCAGGGCGACTAAGACATCTGGTTGATCCATCTACAAAAAAATCTGACGCGCTCGAGTATCTCAAGGTTACCGTTTTTTTTACATTTTCAAAAATCATTCCTGAGCTTTGGCCACCTCCAAAACGTCAGTCATTGGAATAGGACACTTTTAGGAGTCCACTTTACATTCACTGTGAATATCTGACACGCTTGAGTAACTGTTTTTTTTTTTCTTTTTTTTTTTCACCTCTATTTATGGCCAACCACCTCCAATTAAACGTCAGATTAATATATATTGGTTATCAGGAACATAAAGCGCGTTTACTGTGTCAATGTCTGACGCGCTCGAGTATTGCGATGTGTTCATTTTTTTTTACATTTTTGACCATTCTTACACGCTCTCATCCCCATTAAAATGGAAAACTTTACATACACTTTTTATACCCAGCGTAAGCGCGGGGTATATTAGTTATGTGCGAATCTTGTAACAGGGAGAACTAAGCACCGGAGATATAGACAAATATATATAGAAATGATCAGGATAAAAAACTGAATCGATTTAGACATATCCGTCTGTCCGGACCAACCAAGTCGAAATTTGACACACAGGTATATCGGGATTCGAGTATGATCCTAAGTAAAAATGGGAGGCATCCGCCCACTGCCACGCCCACAAAAGGATTTAATGTGTTTTCAGTAAAATGCTTGTAACTTGCGAACCACTCAACACATTTCATTGATATTTGGTGTACTGGTAAACTACGAAAAAGGACATATCCTGGAAAAAATGGACGCCGCCCTCCTCGAGCCACGCCCACAAATAAGCCCAGATATAAGGGTTTATCGTAACTTGTGAAGTAAAAGGCGTAGAAGCTTCAAATTCGCAACATAGGTTGACCAAGGCGAATGAAAGGTGTAGGAAAAAACTTATGTGGCCCGACCACTGCCAAGCCCACAAATGGAGAGGAAAAACATAGTGCGCCAATATTGTCGGGACGCTGGGTATTTCAAAGTGGGGCTTGACCGACTTTAGCTTTCTTACTTGTTTTTGTTTAAGAACGTAAACTTCACAATCCAATAAGTTTCCATGACGCTTTAGTAACTGCAAATTTAGCATCTCGGGCTCCCCTACTAATAGTTTTAGGCATGAGAATCAATAAATTTTTGCTTAAAAAATCATCATAAATTGGTAATTTTAAGATAGTTATGTTATTAAAGAAAATATAAAATTTTTTCAAGGGCTCGAGTTTTGAGGAACGTTGAAGTGATTGTTTCTGTGCTTTTTGAGATGTTTTCACCAACAATGATGAGCAAAATAAGTCGAATATAGCATGAAAAACCTTTGTTTGCAAAAGCGGAAGGTAAAAATTCACATTTGACCTATAGTTTCTTCGGCATAATTATTAAGTATGGGCAACAGAATAATATTCTGCTGGGGCAATTGGAGGTTAAAAAATCGATCCACCTTAATATACATACATTCTTATACCCGACACAGTCTCGGTCACAGAAAAGATCAGCATTTCCAATGAAATCAATTTAGCCATATCCGCCCTAATGTCTGTAAGCAGATTTTTTATCAAGAGAGTTGAGCTAACTTAGCTAAAGTTGATATACGTATTAGCGGAGACATCAGTTAGAACAAGTTTTATCTTTTTCTTTTCTTTTTTTATCTATTAAATCCAGTGAGTGTTGAACATGATTTGACATATGAGGTCCTTTTTCGCAAATAAAAATATCCTGAATAATTCGTCTAAGTAGGTGTAGTCTTCGAGTCTGTTCGCTGCAGGACTTTTATCAACCGATTAGTAAATAAGTTAATGAATAGCGAACTTTTTCGGAACTGACTAGAAATCGTTTAAAAAGTCATCTAGACATCAAGCAAGCACAATATAGGAAATTCCTAAAATTTAACTTTATGCCAAGAACCAAGAATGATAGAATATAAAATTACGACATGCGCAGATTTTACTCTTATTCGAGCACTTTTAACGTTTTTGTTGGTGCTGCCACAAAGTTGTGTAAATTTTTAAAACTATTTTGTTCCAAATTTTTCAGGTTTACTATTATGTAATTCAAGTTATTGTTTTTTTTTTTTTTTTTTTTTTTGTTAATTGGTCATTTTACAAGAATATCTTATGTTAGTATGTAAAAACCAGGTTTTGTGAAAGTTTCAAATTTCACAACTGCATAGAAATCGTGTGAAAACTCATGCAGACATCAACAAAACAGAATGAACAATTAATTTTGTGTTCAAGCTAGGTACTTCTAAGAATAAACTTCAAGTTTATGATTTCAGAGCTATCTTTAAATTGGTTGATAAGTCATTGTAGAAGTTCGGCTATTGTGAAGTCTCTACGAGTTTACGGCACGTAGCTTTTTATAGTTTTTATTTTAATTTTAATATGTATGCGTAAAATTTAAAAGTGAATTTTGAATGTTAATAAACAGCTATGATAATGGATTTTACGAATTTAAGATTTAACGTTAAAAACACAAGTAAAAAACAAGTAAAGAAGTTTACATCGGCTAAGATTGCACACATACCTTTTCCTCAGCCTAAAATATGTTGAAACATTACCTTAACAAAAATTCCTGCCGTTTTCGTTGTTCTAGCTACACCTTATCTGTGCTTCGATTTAGCGAAATTTTTTGCGAATGGTGGGCATGGTCAAATTTTAACCGTTAAAGGATATTTTGTTTAGCTGCGAAATATTCAATTCAAAATAGTGAAAATCAAATTTTTGCGAATTTCGCGAATGGTGGTCATGGTCAAATTTTAACCGTTAGAGGAAATTTTGTCTAGCTGCGAAATAATCATTTCAAAAAAAATGAAAATAAAATTTTTGCGAATTTCGCGAAATGTGGTCATAATTTATCCATAAGTGACGACTTTATTTGGCGGCAAAATACACAATCAGAAGAAGCAAAATAATCATTTTGGTATACAGATATGAGAATAAGAGAAAGAGTGTTTTTCTAATGTGTAGGATGACCATAAATATAGCGATGTCGCAATTTTTTTCACGAAATTTCAATAAGCTGGGATGTATAGTAAAAAAGTTATCCACGAAAAACGTTAAAAATCGTGATTTTTGAAAATTCTGAACCACTTCCCACGACCCAAGAAGGGACTACGAAAAAAATTTGTATGCAGTTTTTCGGACATTTACCTGTGGTTCAAGTCCATGCCAAATTTCAATATGATATCTTTCATGGCTTAGGAGTAAATTACGAAAAACTAAAGTGTGACCGACAGACAGACAGACAGACAGACAGACAGACAGACGGACAGACAAGACAGACAGACAGACAGACATGTCTAGATCGACTCCTCTTGTCACCCTGATCAAGAATATGTATATATGACTATATCTATCGCGACTCCTTTGGTATGTTACATACTCCGTGCCAAACTTCCTTCGGAAAAGGTATAAAAAAATGTCACAAGTGTTTGAATAATATGTTGACCGCGCACGACGACATCTCAAAACGAACTGTCTCTTCTCCTCACGATTGCGTCTCATCAGCTGTTTCAAATATCTTGATCAGGGTTGCCACAACACTCCTTCCCCCGTAAATCGCCAGGGTATTTACGAATATGCAATGACGGTTAACCGGACGACGGAATATTCTAGTGGCGGTCTGAACCTCGACCACCTGCACATGGCCGTCCTTGGCTGAAAACAATCGAATAATTCGACCCTTTTCCCAGTTGCTACGAGGGAAGTTAGAGTCACATATAAGGACAACATCATCCACTTTTACTGGCGTAGTCTTAGCGGGCCCTTTTCCTCGATTCAGCAGCCAACCAGGAAGTGATGCGGAGTTTTGGCAAATATTCGACGGTCCAAAACTTCCAAAACGCTGCGCAATTCGTTACTGTTTATTTAAGCAAATCCGTTTGTTCTCAGGCTGAGGAGTCTGTGTTGAATTAGGGCAGCCAACCAGGAAGTGATTCGGAGTGAGTGGTTCATCTTCCACGGACAACGGGACATCATTCAATGGGCGTGAATTCAAAATGATTTCAGCCTCAATTAGAGCGCTAAGAAGTGTCTCAACTCTAAGTGTAACCTCCTTTACCATGTGATGAATCAATCGTTTTATAATTCGGATTCAGCGCTCCCAGCAACCACCGGATCTTGGGTTACCGGGACAGTTGAACACCCATTCGATGTTGTGGTTGGTGCTCTCGTTGCAGATGCAGTTGATGTCTGGGAGTCTTTCACATTCCCTCAGTTCTCTCTGGGCACCTATGAAATTGGTTCCATTGTCGCACCTGATGCGGATGGGAGTGCCTCTTTTGTTAACAAAATTTCGGAGGCACGACGGTGCTTGTAGTGCGGCCGTCACTATTCGGCATTTAGGACACTCACGTTGTATTTCCTTCAGCATCGTCTTCAAGAGAGGAGGACTACATTAGGTAGTGTTGCACGATAAGCTTTGGAACTATATGTCGTTGTGGCATCAGCACTGGTCTTCTGGTCTCAAGGGGCAAATGTACCGCTTCATCTAATCGTCCCAGAATTCGAAGCAGTCCATTTTTTCCAAATACGGTGATAAACGAAATATTTTCCTCGATTTCGACACTTGACCATTCTGCAGATCTTCGATTTCGTCACGAAAATATTTACTTTGCACCAGCTTACAAATATTGTTTACAGTTTGACGTTTGTTTCGTCTTCCTATCTTAATTAGTTTTTGAGATATTTAGAAAAATGTAAGTGCATATTTTTGTTATTTGTACCCCCTAAATGATGTCCGATCGATCTAAATCTTTTCATTTCCCTTTTCTGTTGCCCTCTACTACATTTTGAGGCGATGACTCGCAAAATTAAACGAACTTAGCAAATTTGGAACACCCTTAATGCCCCGTCTTCTCCATCGTAGCTTGTCTCATCAGATCAAGCTGTGTCTTTTCTCCCTGATTCATCGTATTCTCAACCAGCTTGGAGTTAGACACGAGGTTCCTCAATCGGATTACACGCCTTTTCCACTCTCGGCGACTAACTTGGGGGTCGCATATAAGCACGAGGTCACCAGGAGCCAAAGGACGGGTATATTCGCACCATTTGGAGCGTCGAGTAAGCGTCGGGAGGTATTCGATCACCCATCTTCTCCAAAAGTGATCCCGAAGCTGCCGAGATATACGCCATTGTTTCCTCATAATAGCTGGTTTCACTATATCAGCGCAGGCAGGAGTTTGTGCATTGTTAGCCGTTCCAAGCAAAAAGTGGTTCGGTGTTAAAGGTTCTTCTTCCTCGTGCGATATGGGAAGGTGCGTAAGCGGGCGAGAGTTTACAATATTTTCCGCTTCGACCAATAGACTTTGGAGTGTATATTCTCTGGGGGCAACTTCCTTAAGCGTAACACGAAGAACCTTCTTTACGCACTGTATCATGCGCTCCCATGCTCCACCTGCAGCTGGATTGTGTGGGCAGTTGAATTCCCATTTGATACCTCTTTTAGACAGTTCGTCCTGAACCCTCAAAGCATCGAACACCTCTTCAAATCGCTTGGCTTCTTGATCGGCGCCAACGAAGTTTTTTCCATTATCGCTACGAATTTTCATGGGAACGCCACGACGGTTTATAAAATTTCGCAAAGCTAATATACAAGCGTCCGTCGATAGGTCAAAGGTTGCCTCCAGGTGAATAGCTCGGACGTTCATACAAACGAAGAGCGCTACCCATCGTTTTTCGTGTCTTCGCCCAACGGTTACATTCACGGGCCCGAAGTAGTCGAGACCAGTGTAAGAAAAGGGTCTTACATATGGCGTAAGCCTATCAGCTGGCAGGGACCCCATTAACGGCTGCTTGGGAGTGGCACGGTTCACTTTACAGAACGCACAAATCGCTATACGCTTCTTTAACAGTTTCCGCAGACGTGGGATCCAGAATTTCCTCCGAATTTCTCCAATCGTTGCTTCGAAATTTTGATGCTTCATTTCATTGTGGGCATTGGATACGACAAGAGCGGTTAACGGATGCTCAGGCGACAAAATAATGGGGTGGCGACTTTGAAACGGTAGCCAACTAGCAGCATCGATTCTTCCGTACACTCGAAGCAGGTGGTTTTCATCGATATATGGCAAAAAAGGAAATAACTCGTTGCTTTTCGCTAGAGGTAGTCCTTCTTCGATAATTTCAAGCTCCGGTCCGAAACTTTCTTGTTGGGATAAGCGGCAAAGTATTTTCTCAGAGTATTTCAGATCATTCGACGTCAAACCAGTACAACTAGATTGCTCTTTAAACCGTTGTTTGCCGAATCTTAAGACCCAAGCCATCGTTCGTTTGAGCTTTAAAAGGGACGAAAAACGGTTAAAATTTATAATTGCATTTTTACGAACCAACAGTGTAAATTTTGGACGCAGCTCTTCAGGACAGTTCTCTTCATTTGGCATGGTAGAATTCTTGTGCCAATCTTCTTCTTTTAATAAAAACTGTGGCCCTTCGAACCAGCGTGTTCCGGAAGACAGATCCAATTTACTCCTCATCCTAGTCGCCTCGTCAGCTACGTTGTAACAGGATGGCAGCCACTTCCAGTCGGCTGGGCGACTAGAGTCCAGAAATTTTGCTATGCGGTGAGCAACAAAGGGTTTATATCTCCTGTTTTCAGAAGTAATCCAGCTGATCACCGTCGTAGAGTCGCTCCAGAAAATCAGCCGGTCCACTTTAAGATAGTGTTCCTTCAAAATGGATCGCGTTAGACGTGTTCCCAGCACGGCGGCTTGCAATTCTAGTCTCGGGATGGTCATAGTTTTCATGGGAGCGCATCTTGTTTTGGCTGCTACAAGTGAGACTCCAACGGATCCATCAGCATGCAACCAACGGCAATACGATACAGCAGCGAATGCATCCTCACTCGCATCCACGAAGGTATGGAGCTCCAGAGTTCGAGGCAGTTCATCTTTAAAATAGTATCTTGGAACACGTACTGCGACAACTTTTTGTAGGCTATCTCTCCACGTATCCCATTTTCCGTGCGGATGAGTTGGCAGCGTATCGTCCCAGAGGATGTTGCTTCTCCATACTTCCCGTAGTAACAGTTTAGCTGATATCATAAAATGACATAGGAAGCCCATTGGGTCGAAAATCGACATCACTACGCTGAGTAGTTCGCGTTTCGTTGGTCTATTTGTCCCGTCAATGATGTCACATTTTACTTGATGAAATTTTAGATTATACTTAAATGCGTCATCACCCGGATGCCAGTACATTCCTAATATTTTTTCGGTTTGTTGGAGCTTCTGCGTGTCGCTTGAGAAGTTCACCAATTTGCTGCTTCTTCCTTCCAAAGCCGCAACCACTTCAGCTGAATTTGAGGTAAACTGGCGCAACTCGTATCCAGCATTTAAATGAATTTTCCTTACTTGTTCGGCTACTTCAATGGCTCTTGACGGAGTTTCGAAGCTGTCGACAAAATCGTCGACGTAATGGTGATCCAATATCGATTTGACAGCTCTCGGGTAGCGATCACGAAATTCTAAAGCGTTTCTGTCCTTGACATACTGCGCTATACATGGCGAACAGGCAGCACCGAAAATCATCACGCGCATCTCGTATATATCAGGTGACGGGGTTTCATCATCTCGCCAAAAGAAACGCTGGGCACACCGATCCTCCGGTGCCACTAGAACTTGGTGAAACATTTCCTTTATGTCGGCACAAACGCCTACTGGACCGATTCGAAAATTAAACAAAACAGATAATAGTGGCTTCTGCTCGTGAGGTCCTTTAAGCAGCATGGAGTTGAGTGAGACTCCTTCCACAGTAGCAGCAGCATCAAACACCAAGCGAAGCTTCCCTGGTTTATTTGGGTTCGACACTCCAAAATGAGGGAGGAACCAAGTTCTGGGTTGGATTTCCTCATCATAAGGAGATAATTTCCTTGCGTAATCCTTTGCCACGTACTCGTTCATGATGCGCTTGTATGCGGCGGCGAAATCGGGATTCCTCTTCATTTTCCTTTCGATTCCCCCGAGTCTGTTTAAAGCCATGGAGTAGCTGTGCGGCAGGACTACGTCATCGGTGCACCACAATAGTCTGGACTGGTATCTTCCGGCGACTTTACTTGTAGAAACTTCCAATAGTTTTTTGGCCCTTACATTTTCTTTGCTTTCAATAGCTGGCGAGGCCTTAACTCCAAAATTTTCAGTTTCAAAATAGTCTGCTACCAAATCGCTTAGATTTTCGTTCGACTGCACCGCCATTAAACACATTTGATTTTGGTCCACTCCAGCCATGTTTCCAAATACAACCCATACCAAGGGCGTATTCGCTGCATAGGGTCCTTCATCATGCAATGACACAACCTCGTCAGGCAGACCGAGATGGCAATGATCGAGTCCAATGAGTATCCTCGGCACTACATTCTCATATGAACCGACTGGAATGTTGTGCTTCTTCAATTTGTTTGCGTTGAAACTTTGAACGGGCAGCCTTAAATTTGGAACACCATAAACATTCTTTAACACAAATTTACGTGTCCTCTTGACGCCACTTACGTGAAGATCCACGACTACGGCTGTTTCCTTTGACGACTTTCCACCATACCAGCACAAATTAAGGTTGCTAGTACGGCCTTGAAATTTGAGTTGACGCACGAGCTCGCTATCTATCATGGCCACTGACGAACCTTCATCCAGGAGGGCGTATGTTTGGATAGCACAATTTGGTCCATACAAGACCACAGGAAGCACCCTAAATAACAAATCCGTTTTTTCAGCTACATCTGGAACACAGTTTAGCACAGCTTCTACTCTATTTGTTCGGTTTAAGGCGGCATCCGCACTATCCGATTTGTGATTCATGCAACAATTTGTTGTGATTCTTACGGCAGTTATCGATAAGGCACGGCTTTTTGTTTCTGCAATTTCTGCTGGAATGTCCACTTCTAAGGCATGAGAAACACAATTTGAGCTTTTTCGTCTCGTTCCATCTCTCGGGCACGTCTAAGGCGGTGAACTCTTTGCAATCAACAATTTTATGTTGGGATCCGCACTTTGGACAGACGCTTGACTTTGCCTGGCTGTCCGAGGTATGAAAAAATGGCTTCTTCTTCGTATCAGTTGCGGATCGGCTTGTGGTTTGAACGCTTCTTATCAGATTCGCTACACTTTGAATCCAATTTCCAAAGTCCGAGATTGTAGGCAGGCGCCCCAAAGTTAATGCATATTGCGCCCATTCCAATCGTTTGCTCATAGGTAATTTACTCACCAACTCTTCCATTAGTGAAGGGTTTGCCAAATGCTGATGACCATTTGCCGTTCGCAAAAAAGCAGCAAAATTCTGCACTTTTATCGAAAATGGCACCAACTTTTCGATGCAGCTTTCGTTTATCGCCGAAATTTCATGAATTTTCTGCAGTTGACTCCTTATCAGCAACTCGGGACGTCCATATTGAAATTTCAGTTGTTCTATGGCAGTAAACACGTTGTCCGGATGTATAAGTAGCGACTTTACCGCCTCCTTGGCTTCTCCTTTCAGTGCTTTCTGAAGACGTAAGCAATTCTCGAAGTTGTTGTATTGATAAGCTGTTGTTGAGTGCTGAAAGGCGCTATGAAACATCGGCCAGTCTTCCGGTGAACCGTTAAACTCGGGAAGATCGTAGATTTTCTTCATAGAATTTGCTGGCACATCATGCACGTAACCTACATGAGATTGTTGTCGAGAATTTGGCTGCTGTGCTGCAATCAACGGAAACGTTTGTGTGTTGGGCATTTGGCTTATGAGAGGCGGCGAAGTTAGCAAGAGATTTTGTATGGACGACGTTTGATGATTGTTTGTAGTTCCATTGCCTCTTATTTCATTATTGGTTTGTTGGCCCAGGCTTATTTCCGGATGAGTTGAGATTGCTGAACTGGCTGTGGAGACACTACTCGTAGGCAATGAAGAACTTATAAATCGAAGAGCATCCATCAGTTGAATTTGCATGCTTTGTATTTGACCTTGAAGGTTCGCGATTTCTCCTTGAAATGTTGGCGGAACCAATGACTCGTTGGCGGTTAAATTATTAATTGGTCCACCATTTTGTCGTAACGCTGTAACGGCAATTTGCTGTAAAGCAGTGCTTGGCGGCAAGGAAGCTGCGGTCGTTGTCGTAATTGCATGTGTAGGTGTAGATGACGTTGCGGTACTTGCGGTTGAGACGGTTGGTACAGTCGGCTCCAAAAGGGCACTTTCGCTAACAGGCGCAGCGCTTTCCCCCGATTCGGCTGACTGCAGGCGGGGGCTTCGTCTCGGCGGTGATCTACTCAAAAGCATTTTGAACAGGGACGATTACAAACTTAACGGCAGTGACTTTTGTATACACCGACACACGAACACAAGTAAAAGGCTAGCGGCAGAGGAGCCTTTGTCACGGCGACACACGAACACAAGTAAAAGGCGAGTGGCAGAGGAGCCTTTGTCACGGCGACACACGAACACAAGTAAAAGGCTAGCGGCAGAGGAGCCTTTGTCACGGTGACACACGAACACAGGCACAAAGGTTAACGGCACAGGAACCTTTATTCCACAATTTCGTTGCACGTTTTTAACCAAATTTCCTCTCCTTACGCGCCGACAAATTTGGCAATTATATAGAAGAGATTTGGTCTCAGATTGATATTTCCTCAATT
Source organism: Chlorops oryzae (assembly GCA_020466095.1). Taxonomy (NCBI): domain Eukaryota; kingdom Metazoa; phylum Arthropoda; class Insecta; order Diptera; family Chloropidae; genus Chlorops; species Chlorops oryzae. The sequence goes on from JAIPUU010000012.1 coordinate 12,998, forward strand.
CGCAAAGGCATGCGAAATAAAGATTTGTCGCTGGCTGCGTAATATTTGGGTCGGACAGCGAATTTAACTTCTGCAATCCGCTTACCTGTCGACGATTATAAATGACAAAAACGCGAAGTCGTGCAGAGAGGAACTTATCTTGATTTTATTCTTCTTGATGACGTTGTGACAAATTTCTTACAGTTGTTTATTTCTAACACAAGTAAAATATAAAAATAGGATCAATTTTAAATTTAAATTAATTGCTTAATCATTGGCGACTTACCGCAGTCTTTGTCCGAACCCAACTGAATATCGTAGCTGCGCTCGATTCCCGCTAATGCTCAGGACAGAGAAGAAAGCGAGTACTGCGAACCGATTTAGACAAAGATTGCGGTAGATTTCCAGCTACTACAACATACATAAACATTTTAACTAGGCACAGTAGGCAAAGGGCTTTAAATGGAAATAAATTACAGTGTGCAAAATTTTACTAAAAAGTTAAAAAATATTTTCATATAAGCTTTCAGCGACAACATCCGAGCGCACACCTTTCCGCTTCGGCAGTCGAAAGCAGACTAAACGAAAATCAGCAGCTACACGCATCAGTGCTGTCGGAATTACTACAATTGTAGTATTTTACAACATTTTCATCACCCTTACTACTATACTACTAAAGTTGAAATATTACTACATTTCTCTAAAAATGCAGATCTGTATAGTAGATAACAAGTATCCATCAAACATTTTTTCTCAAAAATGAAAAAAGACAGCTATACAAAAATTTTTTTTTTATTTCGTAAAATTTACTCGGATACAGTTGTACCATTCATGTTTCATCCAGGAAATAGTGTTTAAGAGAAGTGCATTCGTTAAATATTTATATCCAACCCATTTTATTTGATTTCCTAAAAGTACTACATAATGCCCCAAAATACTACTAAAAAAAGCAAGTTATACTACTAAACGAAAATTGAAAACGACAGCACTGACACGCATACTGTGTGTCTGCTGTTGTGAAATTGAATTTGCCACCAGTGGCATATTTTGTCATACACTGTACTGAAGTAAAGCCTACAAGTAACGGGAAGAGTATTTGGAGGCTTCTCATTGGGCTCGAACAGCTGTAAATAGAAAAAAATTCAACAAATTATAAGCAAACAGCTCAAACATCAACAGCAATAAATGAGAGAGTTTGTATTTACTCTGTCTTATTCTCTCAGCTATTTAACTTTGTTTGTCTCATGATACAAGATAAGTGAGAAAACTCTATAAGTGAGAGTAATAGCCAGGACCCGTCATTTTAAGCTCCCAAAACCTCTATTAGCGAGAAACAGAAACCTCTGTAAGAGAGAGTCGTTTTTCCCCATTCAAAATACAAAAACAGAAACCCAAACGAAATTGACGGATTTTTTTGAGTGCAAATAAGTTCTAAATAAAATAAAATTACATAGTACATGCATTTTTGTTTGGTTTTCGTAAGCATTTAAAAATATGTATATACTTATGTACATAATATATGTTGTGCATATCATGCACATAATTTTATCATAATAAATATTTACTACATTCGTACTTGCTGTGACTTGTTATTGCTGCGTACCCCTATAAGAGAGAAACGCTACCCATGTACCTGCATTAGCGAGAAACTCGGGTTAGTGAGAAACCTCTATAAGCGAGAATGAGATTGTGCTCCCTTGAACTCTCGCTTATCCTGGTTTGACTGTATATGAAATAAATACACCAACACCTTTCATGTCTCCACAAAAAAATAATGAAAACATTTTTTCCATTTTTTCGGCTTCAAAACCATACCATCCCCTTAAGTCAAACTTTTATATTTGTTATTATATTATATGTGTTTTTTAGTTGTATGTACACAAAACTGCATCAAAAATTATGTAAAAGTTTTCTTTCAGTTCGAATAATTAAAAAAAATGTAAAATCGCGGATACCATTTTTGCATACTGTAGATGCGCAACAAAGCTTGCATTAACTCTTCGGTTCATATATCCAGAAACTACTGTAATTCCTTCATATTTTTATACCCTGCGCAATCAGGGTATTTTAGTTTTGTGCGAATCATGAAACAGCTAGAACTAAGCTCCGTAGATATAGAAAAATATATAAATTCGTGGTCAAGATCGAAAACTGAATCGATTTAGACATGTCCGTCCGCCTGTGGTCGGATCTCTTCAAACGGCTGGACCAATAAGCACACAGGTATATCGGGCCCCGAGTATGATCCTAAGTGAAAATGGGCGATATCCGCCCACTGCCACGCCGAAAAATTAATTTAAGGTTTATTGAGTAATTATAATTATAATTATTGAGTATCCTGGAAAAAAGTGCTGCAGCCACGCGCATAAATAATGGGTTATCGTAATTTGTGTAAGGAAAGGCGTAGGAGCTTCAAACTTCAAATTTAGGTTAACCACGATGTAGGTGTGTGGAAGACAAGTGCGTGGCCCACCCACAAGTTGAGATTTTTGGTAAAATCCGTACGGAAGTATGGAAACGTTAAAACGAAGTGCGTTAATATGTATTGTCGGGACGCTGGGTATATTGAAGTCGGGCTTGGCCGACTTCAGCTTTCTTAATTTTTTTTTTTTAGCCTAGTAACCAAGACCCAACAAACATTTAAAAATTTAACATGTTCATGAGAGAATATTAACAGGGTTTCTTTTAAAATCATACAAACTTAAAAGTACATTTTATCCATTTACTAAACTGCAAATTAGTGGCTATAATGAGATACTTTCCAGCTAGCATATATCATTCGTTTTCAGGCCCCATATAAATACAATTAATAGAACTATAAACAAAATCCTGCATATGCTTTTTTTCGTGCCCGCTCTTTATAAATCCCTTATTTGTCAAATAAATAAATAATATCGAAATCATTTTGTTTAACAGTATCAAGTTGCACAACTTTATTCAGTTGCTGAAGCATCAAAAAATGAAACCGGTGGTGGCGAAGGCATCGAAGTTTTGAAAAACGAACATTTACAAACCATCCGTTGCTGGGTAAGTATATGAACCTCATCGAGGAATTAGTTTCGCGAGCGTTCTTAAAACATATATAAACTTTATAATGTAAAGTTTTGCTAAATAGGGAAAAAATACTAGCAATAAGAACCAATTAAATAAATTGGTAGAGCTGATGGCAAAAAACCACAAAATCGAAGCATTTTTCAAATAAAACAGAATGAAAGCTGGTTTGCTATATTCTAGAGTTGCAACGGATATCCGGCCGCTATCCGGTATCCGGCCTTAAATTTAGTATCTGGCCGGATACCGGATACCATTTTTATCCGGCCGCTGGATATCTCACATTAAACATTTGCTATATGTATTTGTACCAGAATGCAGATTTGAAAATGGAGCGATTGGAGGAAACCGGATGCTGTTCCGCTAACATTTTCACGGAAAATTCACTTTCAGAGATTTTTCATTACAGTTCGGTGCAACCACTCGAAACAAGCATCACATAACAAAAATAATTAATAGCCCGTCTCGCAGCCAGCCGGATATCCGGTATCCTGCATTCGGCCGGATACACTATCCGTTGCAACACTACTATATTCTCTATCTTCTATGTTTTTTCCTTTTTGTTATTAGTATGGACCGCACCTTCGAACAGTTAAATGAAAACTTGAAGACAAATATGTAATATTTGTAAATAAACGATTTCGCATCCATTATTAAAATATTGGAATGGTCTCGAATGCGCCTCCTGTCCCTCCTCATTTGGAGTAAAACTTTCCCGTTTTCGGTATCCTCGGATGCCAAGACATAGAGCATTGAGCTTACCAAAAGCATTTTGGAGCCAGTCTTTTGAACGCATGTGAACGAAATTAGGAACAGCTGATTGTATTCTCCGGTCTATCGCTTTTCATAATACGAAACCGATAGACAAACGACTCTGTAGAAATTTTTCTATTCTATTGGCAGTAGATGATCATAATAGGCCCGAATGTATTCGCGATTGCTCGTTGGCTGAAGAATTTTTCACTGTTGAATGCAATCTCAAACGAGCTAATGTGAGAAAGATCGTATTTTTAATCGTTCGCGGGCGAATTTTTGCGCACCCTGAAAAATATGCAAAAGGTACACAACGTACAAATACAAACTTACGTATGTCTATTGGCGCGCACAAAAATTCACACATGTGCGTAAGTTTGTGTAATTTGTTGTTGCGGAAATATTAGGTGTAGTAAAAAGAAATCCATTATTTTTGCATTAAATTGAGGGCTTTATTTAAGATAGTTAGAATGACCCGATTTAGGTCAAATATGCGCCGTTTTGTTCGATAACTTGTTGCCATTTTAAAGGTAATTTCATTATGCCTCTCTCATAGAAGCCCTCGTTCCTATTAGCAAAAAATTGAGACAGTCGAATTTCAGAAGCCTCTCTTGAAGCGAATGTTTCACCAGCAAAATTGTTCGCCATGGACAGGAACAGATGGTAATCACTTGGTGCCAGGTCCGGACTATAAGGTGGATGCAGAAGAACCTCCCAACCAAACTCCCGGAGCTTCTGGCGAGTCACTATCGATGTGTGTGGCCTGGCGTTGTCCTGATGGAACACAATTCCTCTCCTATTGGCCAAAGCTGGCCGCTTATGGGCGATTGCTTCCCTCAGACGGTCCAATTGTTGACAGTAGAGTTCCGAGTTAAGAGTTTTGCCGTATGGGAGCAGCTCATAGTAGATAATTCCCTGCCAATCCCACCAAACACACAGCAAAACCTTCCTGGCCGTCAATCCTGGCTTGGCCACCGTTTCCGCCGGTTCACCGTGTTTCGACCACGACCGTTTTTCGCTTGACGTTGTCGTAAGTGAACCCACTTTTCATCACCAGTCACCAACCGCTTCAGAAAATGGGTCGATTTCGTTGCGGTTCAGCAGCGATTCGCAGATGGAAATTCGGTCTATGAGGTTTTTTTGCGTTAACTCGTGTGGCGCCCATACATCGAGCTTCTTTGTGTATCCAGCCTTATTCAAATGGTTCCAAACGGTTGTTTGTGCAATCTTTAGCTCTTTTGCAATCGAAACAGTGCTAACATGACGGTCGGACTCGATAATTTCCATGATTTTATGTACATTTTCGACAATTGGCCTTCCAGTGCGTATTGCATCCTTGACATCGAAGTTACCGGAACGGAATCGACGAAACCAAAATTGCGCATGATTGGCTGTTACAGTATCAGGTCCATAAACGCTATTCACATTTTCAGCCGCCTGGCTTGCGTTTTCTAGCTGTGGGAACTTGGCGAAAAAAAATTTCCAAATCGATTAAAACCAATGGAGCCAAATGCCCATTTTTTGCCCACCTTTTGCCCACCCAATATCTTTTTTTTGCCCACCCCCCCAAAAGAGGGGAAAACCCCCTTTGAATATGCTTGGGCCAACTTCACGCAGCCGCAAAAATTTTTTTTTCCGAATTTTGAATACTTCTTCGAAAAGACCATTCTAAGACCTCCAATGCCCACCCAATAACTTTTTTTGCCCACCCCCAAAAATGGAGATTTTTCAACTTTTACCCCAAGTGACCCTTTGAAGTATGATATTCTATAGGTGGTCGCAAAAAGTTCTAAAATTAACTTTTTTCAAATTTCCAGCGGTGATTTAGAATGACCATTCCGAGAGCTCCAATGACCACCCAATAACTTTTTTTGCCCACCCCCCCAAATTAAGATATTTCAATTTTCACTCAAAGTGTTCGCCTTTTAGAGTGAACAGAAACTTTCGCCGTCAATATACATTCAAATATAAATGTTTTTTTCAGTTTGAACTATGTTTTCGAAATGCCCATTTTATGGCCTCCAATGCCCACCTAATAACTTTTTTTTGCCACCCCCCCAAATTAAGAAATTTCAATTTTAACTCAAAGTGTTCGCCTTTTAGAGTGAACAGACGCTTTCGCCGTCAATATACAATCAAATATAAATGTTTTTTTCAGTTTGAACTATGTTTTCGAAATGCCCATTTTATGGCCTCCAATGCCCACCCAATAACTTTTTTTGCCCACCCCCCCAAATTAAGATATTTCAATTTTCACTCAAAGTGTTCGCCTTTTAGAGTGAACAGACGCTTTTCGCCGTCAATATACATTCAAATATAAATGTTTTTTTTCAGTTTGAACTATGTTTTCGAAATGCCCATTTTATGGCCTCCAATGCCCACCCAATAACTTTTTTGCCCCACCCCCCCAAATTAAGATATTTCAATTTTCACTCAAAGTGTTCGCCTTTTAGAGTGAACAGACGCTTTCGCCGTCAATATACATTCAAATATAAATGTTTTTTTCAGTTTGAACTATGTTTTCGAAATGCCCATTTTATGGCCTCCAATGCCCACCCAATAACTTTTTTTGCCCACCCCCCCAAATTAAGATATTTCAATTTTCACTCAAAGTGTTCGCCTTTTAGAGTGAACAGACGCTTTCGCCGTCAATATACATTCAAATATAAATGTTTTTTTCAGTTTGAACTATTTTTCGAAATGCCCATTTTATGGCCTCCAATGCCCACCCAATAACTTTTTTTGCCCACCCCCCCAAATTAAGATATTTCAATTTTCACTCAAAGTGTTCGCCTTTTAGAGTGAACAGACGCTTTCGCCGTCAATATACATTCAAATAAAATGTTTTTTTCAGTTTGAACTATGTTTTCGAAATGCCCATTTTTATGGCCTCCAATGCCCACCCAATACCTTTTTTTGCCCACCCCCCCCAAATTAAGATATTTCAATTTTCACTCAAAGTGTTCGCCTTTTAGAGTGAACAGACGCTTTCGCCGTCAATATACATTCAAATATAAATGTTTTTTTTCAGTTTGAACTATGTTTTCGAAATGCCCATTTTTATGGCCTCCAATGCCCACCCCAATAACTTTTTTTGCCCACCCCCCCAAATTAAATATTTAATTTTCACTCAAAGTGTTCGCCTTTTAGAGTGAACAGACGCTTTCGCCGTCAATATACATTCAAATATAAATGTTTTTTTCAGTTTGAACTATTTTTCGAAATGCCCATTTTATGGCCTCCAATGCCCACCCAATAACTTTTTTTGCCCACCCCCCCAAATTAAGATATTTCAATTTTCATCAAAGTGTTCGCCTTTTAGAGTGAACAGACGCTTTCGCCGTCAATATACATTCAAATATAAATGTTTTTTTCAGTTTGAACTATGTTTTCGAAATGCCCATTTTATGGCCTCCAATGCCCACCCAATAACTTTTTTTGCCCACCCCCCCCAAATTAAGATATTTCAATTTTCACTCAAAGTGTTCGCCTTTTAGAGTGAACAGACGCTTTCGCCGTCAATA
>JAIPUU010000816.1:0-21516 GCA_020466095.1 Chlorops oryzae
CTAAAATATCTACAACTTTCCCGAATACAGTAAAGCGATATTCATAACGAGTCAGGAAAAATTAGCATTTTAAATTTTCGAAGACTTAAGCGACAAACCTGCAAAATTCAAAGTCAGATTTCGGCCAATCCAGAGAAAAGGCTGGTGGATTTGAGCTCAGTATACTTTTAAGAAAGTCACACAGTTGGTCCCATTTTTTTTTACTTTTTTCGACATTCATTTTCAAGCACAGTGCCATTAGTCTTTTTAATATTATATAATAAAGCTAAAAAGAAAAAAAGTTGTATCATGTATCAAATTAATTAATAATAAATTGAAATTGAATCCAAAAAAAAAAAAAAAAAAAAAAAAAAAATTTTGGGAAATGAAACGTTTTTGAGTTTGAGTTCATTAGCAGGCGACATGACATAAGGCACAAATGACATAAGTCAAAAAAAAAAAAAAAATTACTTAAGGTCCAAAAAATAAAACCCAAAATTTTATGACATAAGGCATAAAAAAAAATTTCATAAGTCCAAAAAAAAAAAAAATGACACAAGACCCAAAAATTTCATGGCGAAATTGTGCCTTATGTCATATCACATAAAACCCAATTTTAATTTTTTTTAAAATTTTTGGGACTTATGTCATATTACATAAGGCCCAAAAAAAAAAAATCAAAAAAACGCATAAGTGTTACCCTTTTATATGTTGCCACAAATTTTCTGTGCTGTATGTAAGTATGTATGTAAAGTATATATGTAAAGTATGCAAAACCTCAGGTATTTTATACTACGATGAATGAAATAGGCAAAATTGCAAGTAAAGAAACACACATAGTATAAAAACTGACGTTAACGCTCAAAACATATTCATGATACCTTATATTTTCCCACTAAGGGAAAGCACTGTACCCTTTTTATACCCAGCGTAAGCGGGGTATATTAGTTTTGTGCGAATCTTGTAACAGGGGGAACTAAGCTCCGGAGATATAGACATATATTAGGTGTAGTAAAAAGAAATCCATTATTTTTCCAATAGATGGCGTTATTTATCTGCATCTCGCGTTGTATAAGTCCGATCGTGTTCCGCTAGGGGCATTAGAAAGATGACAGTTCCTACTAAAAAAGCTTTTTTGACTTTTTTTTTGATTGATTGATTCAGTTTTGTTTGAGAGCTTGTCAAAGATGGACATCAGCAAAGAGAAAATTCGCTACATTTTACCGTTTTTCTTCGATAAGGGAGAAAACGCAAGCCAGGCGGCTGAAAATGTGAATAGCGTTTATGGACCTGATACTGTAACAGCCAATCATGCGCAATTTTGGTTTCGTCGATTCCGTTCCGGTAACTTCGATGTCAAGGATGCACCACGCACTGGAAGCCCAATTGTCGAAAATGTCGATAAAATCATGGAAATTATCGAGTCCGACCGTCATGTTAGCACTGTTTCGATTGCAAAAGAGCTAAAGATTGCACAAAAAACCGTTTTGGAACCATTTGAATAAGGCTGGATACACAAAGAAGCTCGATGTATGGGTGCCACACGAGTTAACGCAAAAAAAACCTCATAGACCGAATTTCCATCTGCGAATCGCTGCTGAACCGCAACAAAATCGACCCATTTCTGAAGCGGTTGGTGACTGGTGATGAAAAGTGGGTCACTTACGACAACGTCAAGCGAAAACGGTCGTGGTCGAAACACGGTGAACCGGCGGAAACGGTGGCCAAGCCAGGATTGACGGCCAGGAAGGTTTTGCTGTGTGTTTGGTGGGATTGGCAGGGAATTATCTACTATGAGCTGCTCCCATACGGCAAAAACTCTTAACTTGGAACTCTACTGTCAACAATTGGACCGTCTGAAGGAAGCAATCGCCCATAAGCGGCCAGCTTTGGCCAATAGGAGAGGAATTGTGTTCCATCAGGACAACGCCAGGCCACACACATCGATAGTGACTCGCCAGAAGCTTTTTACTACACCTAATATATATAGAAATGATCAGGATCAAAAACTGAATCGATTTAGACATGTCCGTCTGTCCGTCCGTCCGTCTGTCCGTCCGTCCGTGGTCGGATCTCCTCCGAAACGGCTGGACCAATCAAATTTGGCACACAGGTATATCGGGATCCGAGTATGATCCTAAGTAAAAATGGAGACATCCGCCCACTGCAACGCCCACAAATGAATATAATGTGTTTTCAGTAAAATGCTTGTACAAAACTTGCGAACCACTCACCACATTCCATTGATATTTGGTGTACTGGTAAACTACGAAAAGGGACATATCCTGGAAAAAAATGGACGCCGCCCTCCGTGAGCCACGCCCACAAATAAGCCCACAAATAAGGGCTTATCGTAACTTGTGAAGTAAAAGGCGTAGAAGCTTCAAATTCGCAACATAGGTTGACCAAGGCGAATGAAAGGTGTAGAAAAAAAATGTATATGGCCCGCCCACTTCCACGCCCACAAATGGAGATTTTTCGTAACTTCCGAAGTAACAGGCGTAGAAGCTTCAAATTCGCAACATAGGTTCACCAAGGCAAATGAAAGGTGTAGGTAAAAATTTTATGTGGCCCGCCCACTGCCACGCCCACAAATGAAGATTTTTCGTAACTTCCGAAGTAAAAGGCGTAGAAGCTTCAAATTCGCAACATAGGTTCACCAAGGCGAATGAAAGGTGTAGGGAAATAATTTATGTGGCCCTTCCACTGCCACGCCTACAAATAGAGAAGCAAAACATAGTGCGCTCATAATGTCGGGACGCTGGGTATTTCAAAGTCGGGCTTGACCGACTTTAGCTTTCTTACTTGTTTTATCTGGTACTGGTCATTGAGGCCGACAGGTAAAACAAATCCACCACAATATTCTAAAAGGCAGGGCAAAACGACATTCATTTTAAACAATAAACAGGTAGCATTTGTGCATTTATTTATGTGAAAATTTACTCAATTGCACCTTCATAAAATAATTTCGGCTCATATGGACAAGTTTTGTGAACAAAGCAAAAAATGTGAAATATCGGTTTTTTTAGTATTTTGGAAAAAAAAATCCTAGCTCCGTAAAGATTTTAGCCCAAACAGGGCTTATTTTTTAGAAAAAATACTTAACTATACGCATAAAGTTTGAAAATGGGTTTGCCACTTCGATTTCTATTTTTTACAGATTTTTATATGAAATTTTTACCTGATTTTTTAGAAAAAAATAAAATTTCCTTTTATAATTACACCTCTAGCACTAAAACTGCTCATTCAAATCAAAAATTTTGTTTGTAAAAGTTGTAGGGAGCTTAATTTTCTTTAATTAAAATAAATTTATAAAAATCGGTTGATCGGGCTCCGAGATATGCTTGAAATAGCAAGTACACCTACGAAATGCACTGAAAAAAATTTAACAATTTTTTTCTCAAAAACTCTTCCATAGAAAAATTAAAAAAAAATTTTTTCTTGCTTAGGAGGCCGAGATCTACAGGAAAATTGTACAAATATTCGTTTGCTTTTTATAAATTCCAAATTTGTTAAGCAGTGTAATTCGACAAACAACTGATTGTCAGATGCGAGCAGGGCTGCCAGTAAAGAGCTCGCTAAACAAAGGAAAATAGCTCTAAAACAGCCAAATTTTTTTTCCAACTGAGTATATACCACAACCTCCATTCATTTCCAATTATTTCCAAAAAATCATTGTGGAATTTTTCGTTGGTTTTTTTATTTCGAAAAATTTGTAAAAGGGGTTTTTTAATAATTTTAAGGGGTTTTTTTTCTCGGAAAAATGTGGCACCACTTAGCAAAAACCGGACTGTTCCGAATGTGTAAAAGCACAAAAGCTCATCATGCGTACATGTGAAAGCTCCTCGCTCGCGAGCCCACCTCTGCCTTAAACACCTCTTGATATTAAAAATTATTGGAACACGTGTGTCTGTGTCGGGTATTATATTGTCAGGCTTGTCTGACTTTAACACCCTTACTTGTTTAAATATTTATTTTTCAACTAAAAATATTTTGTGGTGGAAAATTGTATACACGTGTTTCACAAAAACTCGAGCAACCAAAAATTCAAGTTAGCGTTTTGATCATAACATTAAATTTGTTTGTTTAGCGTAATGGTTTAGGCGCAGACTTACCAACCCAGAGATCAGCGGTACGAGTTTCGGCCTGGGATAGAAAATTGAAAAAGAAGTTCGAAAAAAAATTAATAAAAATAAAAAAGCAAAAACAAAAAAAAAAAAACAAATAAAACAATAAGTTATTTTATTCATTAAATTTACAAAAATACAAATTGACCAAAAATTTACCCAACTGCATATACTCCACGGTCTAGTCAACATGGTCAAAGACTGTGGGTTATTACTTTCCTAGGACAACAGCTTATTTAAGTTACCGATAACATTTGGGATTTTTAAACAAAAGTAATGCAGTTTGGATGGGTTGTTATGCACTTTATTCGTTATGAGAAGAAATTTTAGTGGGCTCTTCTAGTTGACAAATAATTCAATTAGTATGATGTAATAGCCAACTTAAATTCAAGTCAGCGAAATATGGTGAAAATCTTTCTCCTGAGAATTTCAAATAGTGTCATGTTGTGGACAATCAAGTGGGCTTAAGCATTATTCATGTTTATATGACATAAAATATTAATCCTAATTTTGGTGAAGTTTTTTAAAATTGCCCAAATGCACAGGAAACCCAATATGCAAAATCTGAAACATGCGCTGCTCTGATTGGCTAATGGATCAGCCGCGACCACGGCTGCCACTTTTGGTACTTTTGTACCAAAATTTGTACTTTTTTTGTATTTGGTACATTGGTACCTAACTCGTAGATTTGGTACATTTTTCAGGTGGTTGCGAATGAATTGTAAAACAATGGCTGAGATGACAGTTATTAAATGTTTATAGAGCTACAGCCGTGGTTATGATAACAGTTTTCAGATTTTGCAACAGTGACTTAAATGACAGTTTGAGTCAAAATGTCTCTAAGCATATATATTAACATATATATGGTTTTGGTACCCTTTTTTTTATGGGCTTGGTACAAAAAAACTTGAGGTGAGTGGCAGCCATGGCCACGATGGCGGCAGATCGGCTGGTTAAAGTTTTCGGCTAAGAAGGGTTGCAATAAAATGTTGCAAGAAATTTTAGTACAGGGTTGCATTTATAGTTCATAAAAGCTTTTATACTTGAAAGCTTTTTGTAAAAAACACATGGTTACATGTGGACTGAACTATTTGTTTAAAAACGGCGCCGAACATGCGGTATTTGCCAATTTCCAAGCATCATGTATTCGTCCGATTATTCGTTTATGTTCCAATTCCCTATGCAAATCACACGTAGAATCATTGTTTCGGAAAACAAATTTTTGATATAAAAAACAATGCGAAGGAAAGGACAGTTTTTTTCTTGAATGTTACGGCAACATTTCAGACTTCCTTTCTTTCCCATATAATCAATTTAGTTTTGAGCAAATGTTTCCGAAAAATTGTTTCTACGTGTGACCGAGTACATTCGAAACTCGCTGGTCACACATTCATGAAACATGTTCTAAAACATTTGATTCGTTGGTAAGGGAGGTAAGCGGCAAAGAGAGGGGTCTTGAACGGCGACTTGCTTAAACAGCTTTCACATGTACCGAATTCTTTCGGACGATATTCGGTACATGAAAAAGCTGACTTGTATCCATGCTTTTCTCACATCTCTACTAACGCTAAACGTGTAAAAAATGACTAAAATTTTTTAGGAGATTTTAGTTTGAAATTGCAGGATTTTGGGGGCTTTTATTTTGATTTGGGGGAAAAAAATTTATGAGTTGGCATCACTGCTATTGCTAACGTTTATTTCTTGATAAGTTACTTTTGAACATGTAGGACTGTAGGTCTAACTCTCGACGTCGAAAAGCCTCTGCCGCTAATAAGAAATTGACCATTAGGCAGGTATAGGAAATTCAACTCTTTCGAGAAATTCACCAAAAAGCTACCAACAAAAACCTTAAGCAGGAATAGGAAATTCAACTCTTTCGAGAAATTCACCAGAAAGCTACCAACAACAATACGGGTAGACATAAAGTGGCACTATGATGCCACTTGCAAGAAAATTATCAAAGAAACACGGCGTCAGCTCGGTTTTTTATATTGCTTGAAAAGTTCATAATTGAAACTTTAATAAATATATTACGATATGTTTTTGCTTAATGTGCGCGAATGTTTTCATTTTGTAATAAATTTACAGACATTTTTGACTACGGCTACGAATTTCATTGTACATAGAATTTAGTATTTTTGCTGAAACAGTGTGATCAAAAAGTTATCTGGACAGGGTAGGACTAAAAAAACAATTTCTGTTTCTCCTTGATATTGCGATTCCTTGATTAGTTTTATGTTTTTCAATCTTTTCATATCATTTTATGAGTTTGGTAGATATTTTATATGTAATGTCCCAGCCGGAAATTTCACTACTTCTGTAGTACTTCCGAAGTGGTGAAAATTCATACTGCGACTACTCGCATTACTAACCCTTATTTCTAATGAAATTTGTTAGACGATGGCCGCTATTTTCAGTACTTCAAAATTCATGTGTTTAAGGAGTTTATGACCCTAAATCGCATGAAAACTTCATTTGAGAAAAGAGCACATGCTAGCTGGCTGAAATGGATTCAACGTGCATGATTATTTCATTTGAAAATAGAGTATATGATCCTAATACAAATGAAAATTTCATTAGAAAAAAGTAAACGCTACTGGGATCTGGGAGGGAAAGAAACAGAAATATTTTTTATTATTAATTTTTTTAATTTTGTATTTCCATTTCGGTTGAAAGCACTTCATTGAATATGTTTTAATATAACGGTAGCTCATAACATAAAACGTTACTGATTCTTGCACAATTGTTTAGTTTTAAATGCACTTCAATGAAAAGCATAAGTGAATAAAACTTGCTCAAAAAATGTGTAAATCATAGCAGACATTTTGAAAATATGGAAAACACTGTGTTCATGAAAATTGCATAAGATCTTCATTGAAAAAAGGAGTAATCAACCATTTTTCATATGAAAATTTCATTTGAAGAACGATCTCTTCCAACGAGCTCTTGCTTCCATGAAATTTTCATTAGAAAATCATTCGAAACAGCACCAATTGGTCTCTTTACAAATGAATTCTTCAATACTTCTGCATCGATGATTTTGTCACGCATGCAATAAAATCCGGCTGGGGTACTCGAAAATCTCCCAAAATTAAAAATAAAAGTGGCAATGCATTTCACCACAGCAGAACTAAATATTTCGCTGCCATAGCATGCTTCTCTTTTTCTCATGCTATGTGCCTATGTTGAAGCAGCGTAGCTCTAACACATTGCAGGGATTAGGAAGAAGAAGAGTTAGACCTACACTCCTACATGCTTTTGAAGGAAGACGTTCACTTTTTCCTGCAATTTTGACCACCAAAATAGTTTTTGCCGCCAGAAATCTTTTTTCGTACTACTTTTGTAAGTATCTAAGCAACGCCTCTGGATATTCCAAAGTGTCCGTTCCAACATTGTCCCAAAATAAACGGAGACAGAAAACCCGAGACACGTGAAGGACACACATGAGAGTGATGAAGACGAAAGATATTGCATCTCCGTCACTCTCATGTGTTTCCTTCCGATGTCTCGCGTTTTGTGTCCCTGTATAAACCGAAACATTATCTTTGTTAAAGCTGTAATAGCACAATAGCAGCCCATTGTGAGCCACGGGCCTAGACCATATAGTACGTGGACTTCAACAAGACAAGCATTTTGCGTGCAGTGATGACGTCACATGGTGAGATTCTGTAAGCAAATATCCACTCGCGCTGCTACTGCGCTTTTACTACACACTCCCAGCAAACATCAAAACGATAGAAATATGCCAGTTTACGATTTTTATTTAATGATGAAACTAGTGATGTCACGAACGTCAAATTGTAGCATTCGCGAATGCGAATGTTTTCTCATATTCGCGAATGCGAATATTCCGTTTTTAAACCTACATCTCGAATTTGGCAACTGACAAGCCCAAAATCACCAAAATCAATTCATTGATTCATTAGTGCACTAACTTTTGAAAAACAATACATTTTTATCTTAAGAAATTACGCATTTTGTTTTTAAACTTGAAAATTTTTATTTCGTTACATGAATATTGGCGGTGACTATATCAAAGCGCCGCATATATTTAAACAATTTTTAAGGATTTTGGTTCCATATTCAGCAAAAACTTTTAAGGATCGATTAAAGATTATATTTCAAATGCGAATGCAAATATTCGTTACATCACTAGAGGAAACTTTAGGAACGAAAACGAACTCGTTGTGGTTTTTCAAGCGATTGTAATTTACAATACTTTTATCAGTTTTTTTTGAAGAACTGATATTGTTAACGAAATCGAAAACGAGGTTTTTGTTTGCTCCGCGTTTGTTTTGAGGCTCCGCGAATCTCTTCAATCAACATACAGCCCAAGAAATGTACTTTTCATGAGAACCAAAGCCACGGGAATATTTAGAATCGGGCTGTATGTTGATTGAAGAGATTCGCGGAGCCTCTAAAACAGAGAGTACAACCTATAACGCATGATGTCAAACTACCACTCAACACTCACCCGTGGCCTTAGACCATATAGTACAAGGACTGCTACTACTCCTCAGCAAAAGCAAGCGTGCAATGATGATACGTCACAGGTGAGCTACCCAGCAAACAAAAACCTCGTTTTCGATTTCGTTAACAATATCAGTTCTTCAAAAAAAACTGATAAAAGTATTGTAAATTACAATCGCTTGAAAAACCACAACGAGTTCGTTTTCGTTCCTAAAGTTTCCTCTAGTGATGTAACGAATATTTGCATTCGCATTTGAAATATAATCTTTAATCGATCCTTAAAAGTTTTTGCTGAATATGGAACCAAAATCCTTAAAAATTGTTTAAATATATGCGGCGCTTTGATATAGTCACCGCCAATATTCATGTAACGAAATAAAAATTTTCAAGTTTAAAAACAAAATGCGTAATTTCTTAAGATAAAAATGTATTGTTTTTCAAAAGTTAGTGCACTAATGAATCAATGAATTGATTTTGGTGATTTTGGGCTTGTCAGTTGCCAAATTCGAGATGTAGGTTTAAAAACGGAATATTCGCATTCGCGAATATGAGAAAACATTCGCATTCGCGAATGCTACAATTTGACGTTCGTGACATCACTAGTTTCATCATTAAATAAAAATCGTAAACTGGCATATTTCTATCGTTTTGATGTTTGCTGGAGTGTGTAGTAAAAGCGCAGTAGCAGCGCGAGTGGATATTTGCTTACAGAATCTCACCATGTGACGTCATCACTGCACGCAAAATGCTTGTCTTGTTGAAGTCCACGTACTATATGGTCTAGGCCCGTGGCTCACAATGGGCTGCTATTGTGCTATTACAGCTTTAACAAAGATAATGTTTCGGTTTATACAGGGACACAAAACGCGAGACATCGGAAGGAAACACATGAGAGTGACGGAGATGCAATATCTTTCGTCTTCATCACTCTCATGTGTGTCCTTCACGTGTCTCGGGTTTTCTGTCTCCGTTTATTTTGGGACAATGTTGGAACGGACACTTTGGAATATCCAGAGGCGTTGCTTAGATACTTACAAAAGTAGTACGAAAAAAGATTTCTGGCGGCAAAAACTATTTTGGTGGTCAAAATTGCAGGAAAAAGTGAACGTCTTCCTTCAAAAGCATGTAGGAGTGTAGGTCTAACTCTTCTTCTTCCTAATCCCTGCAATGTGTTAGAGCTACGCTGCTTCAACATAGGCACATAGCATGAGAAAAAGAGAAGCATGCTATGGCAGCGAAATATTTAGTTCTGCTGTGGTGAAATGCATTGCCACTTTTATTTTTAATTTTGGGAGATTTTCGAGTACCCCAGCCGGATTTTATTGCATGCGTGACAAAATCATCGATGCAGAAGTATTGAAGAATTCATTTGTAAAGAGACCAATTGGTGCTGTTTCGAATGATTTTCTAATGAAAATTTCATGGAAGCAAGAGCTCGTTGGAAGAGATCGTTCTTCAAATGAAATTTTCATATGAAAAATGGTTGATTACTCCTTTTTTCAATGAAGATCTTATGCAATTTTCATGAACACAGTGTTTTCCATATTTTCAAAATGTCTGCTATGATTTACACATTTTTTGAGCAAGTTTTATTCACTTATGCTTTTCATTGAAGTGCATTTAAAACTAAACAATTGTGCAAGAATCAGTAACGTTTTATGTTATGAGCTACCGTTATATTAAAACATATTCAATGAAGTGCTTTCAACCGAAATGGAAATACAAAATTAAAAAAATTAATAATAAAAAATATTTCTGTTTCTTTCCCTCCCAGATCCCAGTAGCGTTTACTTTTTTCTAATGAAATTTTCATTTGTATTAGGATCATATACTCTATTTTCAAATGAAATAATCATGCACGTTGAATCCATTTCAGCCAGCTAGCATGTGCTCTTTTCTCAAATGAAGTTTTCATGCGATTTAGGGTCATAAACTCCTTAAACACATGAATTTTGAAGTACTGAAAATAGCGGCCATCGTCTAACAAATTTCATTAGAAATAAGGGTTAGTAATGCGAGTAGTCGCAGTATGAATTTTCACCACTTCGGAAGTACTACAGAAGTAGTGAAATTTCCGGCTGGGACATTACATATAAAATATCTACCAAACTCATAAAATGATATGAAAAGATTGAAAAACATAAAACTAATCAAGGAATCGCAATATCAAGGAGAAACAGAAATTGTTTTTTTAGTCCTACCCTGTCCAGATAACTTTTTGATCACACTGTTTCAGCAAAAATACTAAATTCTATGTACAATGAAATTCGTAGCCGTAGTCAAAAATGTCTGTAAATTTATTACAAAATGAAAACATTCGCGCACATTAAGCAAAAACATATCGTAATATATTTATTAAAGTTTCAATTATGAACTTTTCAAGCAATATAAAAAACCGAGCTGACGCCGTGTTTCTTTGATAATTTTCTTGCAAGTGGCATCATAGTGCCACTTTATGTCTACCCGTATTGTTGTTGGTAGCTTTCTGGTGAATTTCTCGAAAGAGTTGAATTTCCTATTCCTGCTTAAGGTTTTTGTTGGTAGCTTTTTGGTGAATTTCTCGAAAGAGTTGAATTTCCTATACCTGCCTAATGGTCAATTTCTTATTAGCGGCAGAGGCTTTTCGACGTCGAGAGTTAGACCTACAGTCCTACATGTTCAAAAGTAACTTATCAAGAAATAAACGTTAGCAATAGCAGTGATGCCAACTCATAAATTTTTTTCCCCCCAAATCAAAATAAAAGCCCCCAAAATCCTGCAATTTCAAACTAAAATCTCCTAAAAAATTTTAGTCATTTTTTACACGTTTAGCGTTAGTAGAGATGTGAGAAAAGCATGGATACAAGTCAGCTTTTTCATGTACCGAATATCGTCCGAAAGAATTCGGTACATGTGAAAGCTGTTTAAGCAAGTCGCCGTTCAAGACCCCTCTCTTTGCCGCTTACCTCCCTTACCAACGAATCAAATGTTTTAGAACATGTTTCATGAATGTGTGACCAGCGAGTTTCGAATGTACTCGGTCACACGTAGAAACAATTTTTCGGAAACATTTGCTCAAAACTAAATTGATTATATGGGAAAGAAAGGAAGTCTGAAATGTTGCCGTAACATTCAAGAAAAAAACTGTCCTTTCCTTCGCATTGTTTTTTATATCAAAAATTTGTTTTCCGAAACAATGATTCTACGTGTGATTTGCATAGGGAATGGAACATAAACGAATAATCGGACGAATACATGATGCTTGGAAATTGGCAAATACCGCATGTTCGGCGCCGTTTTTAAACAAATAGTTCAGTCCACATGTAACCATGTGTTTTTTTACAAAAAGCTTTCAAGTATAAAAGCTTTTATGAACTATAAATGCAACCCTGTACTAAAATTTCTTGCAACATTTTATTGCAACCCTTCTTAGCCGAAAACTTTAACCAGCCGATCTGCCGCCATCGTGGCCATGGCTGCCACTCACCTCAAGTTTTTTTGTACCAAGCCCATAAAAAAAAGGGTACCAAAACCATATATATGTTAATATATATGCTTAGAGACATTTTGACTCAAACTGTCATTTAAGTCACTGTTGCAAAATCTGAAAACTGTTATCATAACCACGGCTGTAGCTCTATAAACATTTAATAACTGTCATCTCAGCCATTGTTTTACAATTCATTCGCAACCACCTGAAAAATGTACCAAATCTACGAGTTAGGTACCAATGTACCAAATACAAAAAAAGTACAAATTTTGGTACAAAAGTACCAAAAGTGGCAGCCGTGGTCGCGGCTGATCCATTAGCCAATCAGAGCAGCGCATGTTTCAGATTTTGCATATTGGGTTTCCTGTGCATTTGGGCAATTTTAAAAAATTCACCAAAATTAGGATTAATATTTTATGTCATATAAACATGAATAATGCTTAAGCCCACTTGATTGTCCACAACATGACACTATTTGAAATTCTCAGAAGAAAGATTTTCACCATATTTCGCTGACTTGAATTTAAGTTGGCTATTACATCATACTAATTGAATTATTTGTCAACTAGAAGAGCCCACTAAAATTTCTTCTCATAACGAATAAAGTACATAACAACCCATCCAAACTGCATTACTTTTGTTTAAAAATCCCAAATGTTATCGGTAACTTAAATAAGCTTAGGACACGCAATGTTAAATGCGTCAGTTGAGCCCATGCATATGCAAGTATTGAGGTACCAGTCCTAGTGACTTTTTGGTTACTCCGGGGACTATTCCCCGGACTAGTCCCACTTTCTGCATGATGCCCATAGTTTATAATTTTACAAACTGAATGAATTCAATTAATACTACTTTTTATTTAAAGCGTATGCATGAAAAATCGTATTTCTACAAAGCTTTGCACCATGTGTTATTCATTATCTTGCTCCAAAAATTAAAGACGATAACAACTCGCTTTATCCTTACGCAAGAAAAGCATATCATTACCTTAATTTAGAAAGGCCCCAACTAACATTTTCTTTCCAAATTGACTTTTGTGCATATAACATTATATCGCCTCTAAACACACCATGGTAAAAAAATGATCGAGTCCATTCTCGAACTTGTTCTTACTCAGGCCCCCGTGAGCGCGCGGACCAATTCCGTCAAGATAACTCAACTCGTTCCTTAAATAAACTGCATACAGACAGACTGACAGGTAAGGGTACCTCCAGTACTGGGGCCTATTATGAAAATCACAAGAACTACTCTACAAAAAAAAAGTTTTTTTTATATTTCTTTTTTAATGAAATATGACGTTTTGAACATATTTGAAGGCAACTAATGTATCCAAATATGACGATCAAATTACACTTTTTGATGGGTCATCTCGACTTCTTCGATTACCGATGTTTGGGTATGGTGAGCGACGAGCAAGGAGAGCGCTTTCATAAAGACATAGCCGGAGCGCAACAGCATTTTAGGGGTAGCTCAAATGATGGAAGAATGCTCGCCGACTATTGCTGGCTTCTTTAGAATGATACGAAAGGAAAAAACACAAATAGAAAACACCGACTAAGGAATAGATTTAATTTACTTTAAGCTAAGATCAGACTATTTGGTAAAATGCCAAATATTTGGTATTTTTCAATGTCAAACATTAGCAAATAGTGTGATATCCAAACATATTTGGTTGTATTTGGTGTTGGGTCGCGTTTGGTTCATATTTGAGCAAAGAAAAATACACCAAATATTTGGAGTTTTACCAAATAGTGTAATAGCGTACGTTCTGATCGCACTAAATTTTTTGAGACTGTTTGATTGTGTTTGGTTATTTTGGTCTGTAAATTTTTCCTGCATAGCAAATACAGTCAAATAATTTTGATAGTTCGCCTGCTATTCATTTAATTTAATTGAGAATTGTTTGTAAAATGATTTTCACTATTTTAAATTGAGTATTTCGCAGCTAAACAAAATGTCCTCTAAGGTTAAAATTTGACCATGACCACCATTCGCGAAATTCGCAAAAATTTTCATTTTCACTTTTTGAATTGAGTATTTCGCTGCTAGACAAAATGTCCTCTAACGGTTAAAATTTGACCATGCCCACCATTCGCAAAAAATTTGTACTTAAATATAATTTCGAATTTGTGAAGCTAAATCGAAGCACAGATAATGTGTAGCTAGAACAACGAAAAGGGCAGGAATTTTTGTTAAGGTAATGTTTCAACATATTTAAGGCTGAGGAAAAGGTATGTGTGCAATCGGCTTAGCCGATGTAAATTTCTTTACTTGTTTTAATTTAATATTTAATACCAAATAATTTTCAAAAAAACACGAAATAAAAAATTTTGTACCAAACACTATTGTTCCAAATAGTGTGATATAGGGATAAATATTTCCCAAAATGTGTTTGGCATAAATGTATTTGTTCATATTTGACTAAACAGAAAACTGATAAATATTTGTACAAATTTGAAACGTGTGTGATAGGGTTGTTTGTTGTTAATAACAAACACTCGTTTGTTGTCAAATAATAATCAAATAAATTTAACAAAATATTTGGTTTTTTTACCAAATAGTCTGATCTTAGCTTAAGCAGTGTAATTTGCAACGTAAATTTCAACGTAGTTAAAAAATTAATATCAAAACGAACTTAAATCAATATGTTTCAACTTAATATCAACTTTATTTAAATATACTCAAACGGAAACAAAGTTGATCATTGTTAATTTAACATTTATTAATATTAGGGGTATTCACAAAGGCGTGTTAAAAACGTTGGAAAGTCGGAAAATCGGAAAATTGCGACTCCTTAAAAACTTTTAAACTTTTTTTGTATTTTGCACAACTTTTTAAGCATTTAAAATTTTCCGATTTTTCCGACTTTCCTATTTTCCGACGCCTTTGTGAATACCCCTATTATTTTTCTTCTATGTTAAAAATTATTGAATTCATAACGAAAGCAATTTGTATGGTTTAAAATTCGACAGTTTATTTATTATTATTAACAATGACACTCAATCATTTTTAAAATTGAAAAAAAATTTCCAGCCCCCCACGCAAATCAGAATTGCTACGGCACTGCTGTTGATATAGTGTTTACGAATTGAGTAAACTAATTTTTATAAGTGGTCTCTCTACACCCAGAAAAAAACAATATAACATCAATAGAAACCACATTGATTCAATGTGAAACGTTAACGAAAGTCTAGTAACGTAGAAAAATGTTGATTTAATATGGAACACCATTGAATTGAGGTGGCGCAATCGACGATTTTAATAAAGAAACCACATTAAAATGATATTTTTCGGCATTGAATTAATATTAGATTCTTCTTAATTGTGATATGAATTCTTGTAAAAAACCAGGTCGGTGGGTTCGATCCCTGCTCCAGCGAGCGTCGATATTTTTTTTTGTATATTTTTTTTGGGAAAAGTAGATAATTTAAGATTTACATTACTTAAAAAACTAAGATATAAAAGGTTTTACCAAAATATTTACGCTTAAAAATTCAAAAAAAAAAATTCTATAGGATTTTCTATAGAAAGAGCTTGCGCCCGGAAGGCCCGACGAAAGCAACTTGTTTTTATTAGTTCGCGTCCAACTCTCTTTCTGCTCCCGTATTTTTTCCTTAAAATTTACTTGCCTGTTTTATTCTCCATTTTTTTTTTCCAAAAATTCTTTGGCCTGCGGCAGGGTTAGAACTCGGACCTTCCAGATAACAAATCTAGCACACTTCAACTTCGCCATTGCGAGATCTGATTGGAGCTTGCTACGTTTATTATATCAATGTAAGTGCAAAACAACTGCTCAATAAGGGGATCTTATCGATTTTATGGGGTCATATTTTTCTTATGAAGAGTATTCATATTAATTTAAAATCTAGGGAAACAAATATCATATTTTTTTAATTTTCCAAAAAAAATTCATATATTCATATGACAAAAAAATTGTATTTGTTTTTCTTTAATTTTATTGCTTACACTACGCCACAGGAACATTATTCAAAATTAAAACTAAATAAGAACTTGAATTTTGAATCAGGTAGTATTTTTAAAATAAACGAAAAGAAAACTTGTTTTTGAGTTCAATGACTTATTTTCTCGTCATAATTTCATATTTCTGGTTGGTCTATTAATAACGTTTCTTATTGATTCAATAGGTAGCAACTTAAATTTCAACGCAATTCACGAATTAATATGAGAACAAACTCAAATCAATATGGTTAAACTTCAAATCAATGTAACTTTAACATTCTCCACGAAATATATGGAAACTACATCAAATCAAAGTTAATATTTGTTATTTTAGTATGCTTCGGTATTATTTTTCACACACTTCATTTCAAATAATAAATTTGGGGATACAGACATTATAAACAGACACTTAACTCAAACTCTTTTAACACTTTTCTTATTCCTTTGCAATGTAAATTGCAATTAAAGTTAACGGTGAGAGTCAAATGAACACATGGATGTATCAATCATTATTGCGTACCCAGCAGGAAAATGGCTACTATATGAATGACGTCATCAGTTATGTTCTGTTCTGCTTGATTGTTCGGGTGACATGTCATCGTGAAAAGGGCTCTTTATTTTCCTTATTCTCGTTTCTTCTCTGGTCTTTCAATCGTTTCTGTAAAATTCTATACGCCACTGTCACCTACTTATCATCGATGGCATCGCTTACGACTTTGTCATGCAGGAGGCGTTTTCCTGCTAGGTAAGTTATTGACTACACTAGCTTACAATCATTTTGCTCACCATTAAAAAAGTGAATGAAAAAATGAATTGTAATTCTTTTTTAAAATCTTCAATGAATGCATTCAATTTTTAATTCAATTCACATTTTTGGTGAAATGAATGCATTCCAATTTTTAAATTCATTATGAATGCATTCAAACTTTAATTCAATTCACACTTTTGGGGAATTGAATGCATTTAAATTTTTTAATTCATTTTGAATGCATTCAAATTTTAATTCAATTCAAATTGTTGGTGAATCGAATGCATTCCAATTTTTTTAGTTCATTGTGACTTAAAAGCAAAAATCAATCATTGTTTACAGCTCTGGCATTATACACCATAGCTTCATTGTTTCTCAACCGATTTCGAGGAAATAACATTTTTTGTTAGCTAAACGAGAATTTTTTCATCCTAAACTATCCAAAAAAAAAATGTAAAAAAAATTTTCCAGTCTAAAATCAAAGTTGAACTTTGTCAAATGAGAAAAAATCTTGTCTATAGTACAAAAAGACCATCAGTTTTTGAGTTATTTAGTAAGAAATGAATAACTAACCAAAAAACCCACTTTTGGCATATGGGCATTTCCCTAGCTATGCACGTCACACTCGTACGCCTTTATTGTTAAAAAACCATGAAAAATTCAACATTAAAATCTCTTATTTTGGTAATTGAATAGCATACTAAGCGTATTATACTCGGTGTAAAAGTTAAGAGTTTTGAAACGATAGGCTCTTAGATATATGCTTTCGAAAACGATACGTTATGTCACAAAAAATAGAAGTCGTTTTCAACTACATGTGTACAATTACAAAAGTCTGCGAATTATGACCGAATTTTTTGATAAAAGTATTTTTAAATTTTGCATGAAAAAGTGATACTTACACACATAATTGTGTCGTTCAAAAATCTTAATTTTTCTTTACCTATGAATCGTTATATTATACGTTACGTCATATACGCACGTCACATATTTTTCTCCTTATATGTTAATATTCAAAAGAAATCGTTGATACAGTTTCAAGTTTTCATTAAAATTTTATATTAAGGGTCAATATTACCAAGCATATTTAAAAAAATTTTAAAAATAAAATCTGATTTTCATTTTCACCAACGAAATTTTTTAAAATATTTTTTTAAAAATTTTAAACTACCTCAGCAGGTCGTTTAAGTTTTTTTTAAAGATATGGTAACAACCCTGTTTTGAGCGGTAGAAAAACAGCTGATTACATTCATTCTAAACTTTTACGGAAAAATTCTGCGCAAAACGATACAAGCAAAGCTTTAAATTTATGGATTCGGATTACAGCGATATGAGACTGATGAAAAATCGCGCGCACAACGGCTCCATGCTCTAAAATAATATTTCAATCATTTGTGAATTTGACTGACTACCCTGAGAGTGGAGCGTGCTGCCACATTTTGCTATACTTAAAAAAGTTGCATATTCAAAATGAAATTTAAAGTAAAAATTTTTGTTATTTAATTTAAAAATTTTTTTAAATATGTTTGGTAATATTGGCCCAAAGAATAACGTAATTACCCAGCAGCGAATTCGGCATTGATTACCAACTTCATTGATACAGTAATAGATGCTCGGGTAATTGTTCGCATTACCGTTTCGCTCTTTTTGATCTACATGTAATCGATGCAAATAATCGAATACCTCATTTATGCCAGCAGCGAATTTGACATCAACTACTAGCTTCATTGATGCAGTAATGAGTGCTAGATAATGGGCTTGCATTACCCTTTCGCTCTTTAAGAGCTAAATGACATCAATTACAAACTTGAAGAAAAAAAATTTTTTTTCTTTAAAAACTTTTAAGTATTTATGTTTTTATTTTAAAAAAAATAAAAATAATTCGTTTATTATTATACCTTTTCCGAAGGAAAGGGTATATTAAGTTTGGCACGGAGTATGTAACATACCAAAGGAGTCGCGATAGATATAGACATATATATATATTCTTGATCAGGGTGACAAGAGGAATCGATCTAGCCATGTCCTGTCTGTCTGTCTGTCTGTCGGTCACACTTTAGTTTTTCGTAATTTACCTCCTAAGCCGTGAAAGATATCATATGAAATTTGGCATGGACTTGAACCAGGTAAATGTCCGAAAAACTGCATACAAATTTTTTTCTTAGTCCCTTCTTGGGTCGTGGGAAAGTGGTTGAGAAGTTTCAAAATTCACGATTCTTACGTTTCCGTGAATAACTTTTTTACTATACATCCCGGCTTATTGAAATTTGGTGTGTGTATAGCTACTATGTAGACTTAAGCTTTCGCTAAAAAAAATGCGACATCGCTATATTTATGGTCATCATCCTACACATTAGAAAAAAAATACTCTTTCTCTTATTCTCATATCTGTATACAAAAATGATTTTTTTTGCTTCTTCTGATTGTGTATTTTGCCGCCAAATAAAGTCGTCACTTAAAGTTAAAAATTTGGCCATGACCACCATTCGCGAAATTCGCGAAGAAATTTGATTTTCACTATTTTGAATTGAGTATTTCGCAGCTAAACAAAATGTCCTCTAATGGTTAAAACTTGACCATGCTCACCATCCGCGAAAATTTTGTGCTTAATAATAATCTCCAGTTTTAGAAGCTAAATCAAAGTACAGATAAGGTATAAATAGATATCCAGCTAGAACAACGAAAACGGCAGGAATTATTGTTAAGGTAATGTTTTAACATATTTCAGGCTGAGGAGAAGGAATGTGTGCAATCGGCTTAGCCGATGTAAACTTCTTTACTTGTTTTTTTTTTGTTTTTTTATGTTTTATTTTCAAATCAAAAAATTCTTGGAGTGAAAATTTCCTTAGACAAATTTTCCAAAGCCCAAACAACCATAAACTCAAGTGAGCATTTGGACAAGCAAACTAAATTTGTTTGTTAAGCGTACTGTTAAAGCGCTTGCCCACCGCGCTGGAAGTCCTAGGTTCGAGGCTCGCCGAAGCAAAAAAACTTAGAGGTAAAGAGAGAAACAAAAACATTGAAAAAAGGACAATAAATAAGTAAAATATAATAATTAATAAAAATAAAAATAAAAATAAAAAAAAATTTAATTAAGAAAATAGATAAATAAAAAATGTAGAAAAAACAAAATAAAATTTTTTTTTTTCGTCGTTGGCGTGTCGCTGCTGAGTTGAACCGCTAATGAGCATAAGACAATGCATGAGAAAACGTTTTTTTGGTAATGCAGCGTTGCTTTTACGGGTAACCTAGAATTCATAATAAAATCGTCCATTACCGTATACCTCCACGGTATTGCATAAGGGAGTCATAATCGCTTACCTCCTATGACACACAATGTTAAATGTAATGCAGGTTTTATACAGTGGTCATCGATCCGGTAATGGGTATGCCTTACCTCAGCATCGATGGAGCATTAATGAAGGGTGCATTACCTTCGCTGCTGGGTAAGTATATGTAAATAAAGGTTTCAGAGAAAAACAGATACACATGAATTATGAAAAGTACAGTTTTCAATGTATGCTTTAAGGCGATAGATTTCCAACTTCAGTGGGTCTTTCTTTAATTGCTTCCCTATGATTTTTAGCGGCTTTCTTTTTTTTCAGCAACCGACTCTATCTTATGAAAATACCGATGATAATAACAATATATGACTTTCAAATTGATTGATCTCACAAGTTCAGATACGTTACGTTACCTGACTTTAAAAGTACTCAGTTCAATATATAATACTTCTTTGTAAATCTGCCAAAAAAAATTGTTTTTTCCGGCTTTGGACAACAAAATTGCAATAGATTATAATTCTCAGCCACGAATTTCTGAGAAGATTGACGTGAAACGAAAATGTTCTGTTTTTTCGCTTACGCACGTCACAGAAGAAAAATCAGCGAAAAGAATACTAAAAAGAAAGCCATTAACAAATTTTCGACGGCCACGTTTGATTGTTTTTGAAGGATAAGTGTTTTAACGAATTTTTTTTGCGTGATTAGCGTGTTGGTTACATCTACCTTAAATAGCGAAAATGCTGTAAATAATATGCTATTAAAAGTCATCAGAAATAAGAAAAGCAAAAGCTCAACTTTGCATTCGATTTTCATGAAACGAGAGATGACTTAAGCCATCAATTTTTTCAAATAGTACCTTTCACACATTCTTCTTAGATAATATCAAATCAATAGGTCATTTTATTTTACTTTGAAATTTTTGGTTACGGTTGACCTTTCTGCGGAAATGCCCATATGCCAGGCCCACCTTGTAGACTATGAAAAACAATTCCTTTGAAAAGTTCATATTACCAATAATTTTTTTGCCAATAACTTCAAAATTGATGAAAATGTCATCAAACACTCACTTTGTTTATATATTCGTAAATAATAAATTGTTGTTTTTGTTTTTTCATTTAAGTTTCAGTTTCTTACATCTTATTTTTGTTTACATTCAGAGTTGTAATTTCTACGCTAATTAATTTACATAACCCTAAAGGTATGCCACACACTTTTATTTAAGCTTTTTTGTGCAACTTTCATAACAAGTTTTCAACATTCAAAGCAAAACGGCAAATTTCGGCTAAATTTTTTCGTATTAATCAACAGAATAGACTCCATTCTTTAATTTGTATACAATTTGAAGACCGATCAAGCCGGAGGAACTATTTTTTTTTCCCATCAAAACTATAAAAAGTCGTCAACTTTAAAGCACATATTTCTTTTGCTTATATTTATGAAAATTCTGCATTAAATTTCATTAATTGTTTCTTTAATTTG
>JAIPUU010000665.1:0-20557 GCA_020466095.1 Chlorops oryzae
AAACCGAATTTAACGACACGATAACATTCGAAGAAATTCGAACGAAAAGTTTCAAAAATAGAAAACTCATTGAAGAACTAACGTTGCATAGAAATATTTCGTACAGTATCAGTGTTACCATAGCATTATTACAATAGTTGGAATAATTATTCTGTATTTTTGTTTTGAAAAACGCAACGTAAAAGTTAAAAGCAATATTACGGTGTGTGAAATGTCATCCGCCAATAGACGACAAAGTATCCGTACGATCAACAGACAATACCGCGAAAAAATCGACAACCCTTCGAAAGCCTGATAATCACGCAAAGGCACATACAGATACACACACGCACGGTGGGCACATTACAAGAAATCCAAAAGTATTAAAATTTTTTTTTAAGAAAGCTGCTTCGAACATTTTGCAAGCAAGTAAAAAATTTTTTCAGACGCACAACCACTACACCAGTTTTCCAAGAGGTTTATTCACAGGTGAGTACGTTAGTAAACACTTTAACATATATACTTATCAGCAGCGACGCAATACTCCAATATCCATGATGCTCAAACGATGTGGAGCCTAAAAACCTAAGAAGAATAATTCCATTAAATTTTTTGTCAAAAAGAGGCTGCATTGGATCAACTCACAGGAAGGGGGCAGGAGCCCCCTTCTTCCGTTATGTGCCGAGAAATGAATCCCAATAACGCCACAAAACGCTAAGCCAAGCTTCAGGTAAGAACATTGGAATGAATCCTCATAATTTGGCAGTATTAAAATTCTGGTAAAACGAACAAGTTCAAACTCACCGAGAAAAATTTCCCTGCTCACATCAACCGAACGACATAAACTAATTCAAGCCTTGCGAAAGCGCATCAAGCCCAACAGAAATTTTTGCACATTAAGCAATTCCGAGATAAGCCAAGGCGACATGAAAACCAAAACAGGCAGAGAAGAAAAAGTATTTTGTTTTGTTTTTTTGTTTCCAATAACCAAGCTAAACCAAATTTTCAAACAAATGTGCACATACTTCTTGAGATAAACAATAAAATTTTTTTTTTAAATCGAAAAGCATGTGCACATATTTACAGATCGAAAAAGTATTTGCATGAATGGTCAATACATGCATGCACATGCTTACAAATGACGACATAAGTATAGCTGAAGTTTTGAACTTATGTCGCGCAACCAAACAAAAGAAAAGACAGACAGAAATGCTTGCACCGTTTCTGAAATTGAGTCATCTTCCATTCACAAAAACTTTTCTGAAATTGAGTCATCTTCCATTCACCAAAAACGTTTAAAAATTACGTTCACAAAACGAATTATAAAATCGTTATTCTCACCAATTGCGACTAAAAATTAAAAAAAAAAAAAAAAAAAAAAAAAAAAAAAAAAAAAAAAAATTTATAAAAAAATAGAAAGTAATTGCAATTGAATTGACAGTTGCACATACTTTCGATATAATTATAAGATAAAAGGTTTTATTCAAACCTTCCAAAAAGAGGGGAAGGGAGCTATTAAAATAAGAATTTTAAACTCAAATTGCCAAATTGGAACTATGATTACAAATGAAAAAATTATTTTTGAAACTTCTAATTATATAAAATTTGGAGAAGCGTTAATTCGAGTTAAGTACATAATATGAAAAAAAAATAAGATAAAAACAAAATATAACTAGATTAAGAGAAAAAAAATATATATAAATATAGTGAAATGCATAAAATGAAAAAATATAAATATATATATAATAATGTAGTAGCTCTATATTTCAAGTAAGAATCCTCAATTTAAATAATGGATTTAAATTAAATTCTGAATTAACAATGTTAACTAAAATATGCATATAATATATTATCAAGGATGTAAAATTGGATAAGTAGAGAAATTATATAAGATTCACAACTAAAGCCTAAAAAAGGAAAATTTTAGATAGTTTGTCAAACACTGAGATCTGCACGACTTCACCGTTACGTAGCAGCTCAAAATGGCCGAAAATCTTGGACTCACCGATGAGAACTTCACTGAAACACCAGCATTACGAAACGACGGTAATATATTTGCAACAAGTCCAGACGCACTAAAGATCACCTGAAGATTGATAACTGCATACAACAAATTCGAAAAATACAACAAAGTTTTAACAACTCTGGCGCAATCCCAAACATCGTTGGCATTACCATCATGACCTATGAAGCACTATGCGACCTATGATCACTGCTCTTCCAATTCAATTATCGAGGGCCAACCTATGCTGCCTGCTGATATTTTCCGCAGCAAACCCTTGCGAAGCATAACACAATTGACGAAATACGAACCCGTCACTATGCTCGTGACTTTTCAGAAAAGGGGGAGGGATGTTGTGAGTCACTTCTACCGAAGTCACGTCACACTGCCGGCACTAAGAAGAAAATAGCAAAGTGTCATCAATAATGCGGAAACGAAGAAACGATAGCGATCGGGTGCAATGTGTCAACAAAGCTCGACGGTTGAAATATGAAGCTATCATATTCAAACAGTGGTCAGTGGGCCAAATGCAGAATTTGGGTCACCAATTATTACTTAATAGCGCCAGCAACATGGAAAGAGAACTGGGTCAGCGCGAAACAACAGCCAGCTGAAGAAATAGAACGATGCAGAGACGCAGAAGAGCACACTGGAAATGATCGACTCCGAGGAAAGTGCATGCAAAGCACTTTCTGATTATAAAAGCTGATCATCGAGCAACGGAAAGGGACTTGCATTTTGGAATCGACAAGTACACTATCAGATCTCAACTTTGGCGCACCTACTTACGAGCCAGGACGACAAAGTGTGGATCTCCGTGTTAGCTAGGGATTAGGGCAGTAAGTAAGCTAGAATAGAAACTATTAAAAGGACTTTATTAAATAAACATTTCTTATAACCGAATAAAGTCAGTGTTTTTATTTGGGAAAGTACGGAGTCCTTATTGGCGCTTTACGCGAGGTCCTTCCCCCCAGCACGCACAACACCATTCATAATAGGGGCCAAACACATTTTATCTCTTACATTCAAGAGTTATTTCGTTTTTCCACGGATACATACGGAAGCGTCAAACGGGTACATTCATAATATGCAAAAAAATTTTCATACTAACCTTAAGCGCGACATTTTGAAAATCCGCGTTTTCCAATTAATGCTTTGTTGCTCATTTTTTTATGTTCTCGAACGTATAAGTAATAGAGTTCCAAATATAGAATCGACATGAAAAACGCCTGACAATAGTTGGAAGCTTTACATAAATTCATTAAATTCAGCTGTAAGACCCTAATAAAAAAAACCATAAAAACAGTGTGCTAGTGAAAATTAGTTTGAAACATACCCATTATTGCTTGTCCTGATACATTCACAGATGTCCAGAAGTTTCCGTATAACTCGTTTGTCTCTAAAAATTGGCAAAGATTCTGAAGTTATCGCATCTTGTTGGTTTGATTTAACGAACTCTCCAAAAAAATATTCGAGCATTTCCAATATATAAACAAATGAATTTCTTTTGTAAACAAGAAGAACTTTTTATAAATGGAAGTAATGAACACTCCCGCGAAGCTGCTGCTATAATATGAAACTTCCTGAAATGGACTCCAGCAACAGTTTTTATAAACTTCCGCCATGAATTTGCACACCCAAGAATCATAATCAGAAGAATACAAAGTTGACTTAAGAACGTTAAACCCATTTTTATGGCGGGGCAGCTCGCTACATCATCCAGAAAGTTTCTGTCTTTACCCTTCGCAATGAATATACGCAAATATCTTTTCCGATCTGCAAAGATAAATAAACTGTGAAAGAATGTGTAAAAAATATATGGAAGGCGAAAGCAAGCTTAATGCAAAACTGAAAGGGTTGACCTTTTTCTGATTCCAAAGTTGTGAATTTTCACACCGACTACAAAACTTTTTCAATAGGCATAGTAACACCTTTGTCCACTACAAAAAGTAAATTTGCAAAAATTTCAGAAAATTTAACCCGGAATTGATAACTTTACTTAATCCAGAAGAGGATATGATTTTATAGAGCGAAAAACTATTTAGAAACAGTTTCACTACACCCCCACTTAGCATTTTTCAGCATTTTTTTTTAGTTTTTTCGAGCAAATGCGATAAAAAATGCTATAAGTTGTCTAGTTTCCATTGCAACGCAGTGAAAGATGCGAATGCTAAATGCGTTTTGTACTGGAAATAGCCCTTTAAAGTTCCAAAAAATTGTTTTACGAATTACTGCTTACGAAGATGTAACGGCCCGAAATTCTTTTTAATCCCTAAACTTCTGTCCCTGTCAATTAAATTCAGTTTCTTGAAAAATCAAACCAAATTTATGCTGGCCACTCACGTTATATCGGTCGAAGCGATTGGTATAAAGTATGTTGCCCAACACACGTCACACCGATCCGTAAACCGTCATCGTGCGGTCAACATGTTAGCTAAAAATCCTCCAGAAAGGCTTTACTAACATTTTTCATTTCTTCCGTCGATGTTGACGCGACAACGATTACAGGAAAGTGAGAAAATGCATTGAAAAAAAAAAAAAAAAAATCAAACCAAAACCGGTTTGAGAGCATGCGAATTGAGAGAGTGCACAAACCACCCCACACACCGGTTAAATTTTTGGTCAACATGGACAAATCGCTTCGATCGGTATAGCGTGAGTGGCCAGCTTTAACAACAAATTATTTTGAACAAAAAAATTTTTAATATCGAAACAAAATACTCAAGTCGAATTGAAGAAATTCAAGTATGACCAAAACTCAATTTTTATAGCTCCAAAATTACAGTAACGTTGTTGTCTTGTCTTGTCTTGCCAAAGAAGAAACAAGAGAGAAGAATGTGGGTTTCTGCCCAAAAAAAAAAAAGGGAAACAAGCACTTTTTGGATGAAGGACGATATGTTATTTTTTTATTCTTTATTCTCTTAACGACTTAGTAATGCAAAATTCGCTAATCTTTTCTGCAAGCCTTAAAATATAATGCCAGTCAAGCCGCAAATTAAAAACGCTTCGTATAATATACAATCAAAGAAGCTTTTCATCAAAATGTGCTGTATTCCTCAAAATTAAACTTTTTGAGCCATGAAATGTTGCAGCCTCGGGACAGGAGCATGAACTGATTCTTCCAATAGTATTGATACGCATCTACGAATCCGCCTCTCAAATCGTTGATGTTCCACTCACATTGGAAGAAAGTGCTGGCCATGCAGCTATTTGTTAATAATTTGCAATCGGAAACACTACTGCATTTCACTGATATTCTTAACGCTTTCGTTTAGTAATCGTGTTGTTGTTGTTGCTTCTATTTTTCGTCAGAACCATTGTGCAAACAGTTCGTCGGCGGGAGATTCAGTGCTCTATACGCCATTTTGACGAATTCGAGTTAAGGATACATACCCCCATTTTCAATGACAAATATTTTTAAATCCGCAATTAGTTTTTGCTATATCTTCTAGTTACTGGATAGCTCATCTCCATTTTGCTCTATATCTCTAGAAACATAATTTTTTGTGATCTTTTGCCCTATTCGCCATTCAATGGTGTAAAGAGCAAATTATCAGTAACCTTTGGGTTAGGTTTTGACTGACGATAGTCACTGTCCTCTACATGCCGTTTTCTTGGAGTAAAATCGTTGATAATTTTGTTTGTTTGTTTAAGTTAAACAGTAGTCTGAGTTAAAAATAAAGGTATTGAAAGAATAGCTAAGCATTTGCATTCGTACGACATCATCATATGTGTCGCTCAGTGGATAAAGGGAATGAGACCAAAAAATTGAAATGGAGAAAAACGACAGAACAGTTGAAGTTGACTTTAAAACTAGTTGTTACAACAAAACTCAAAACTAAAATTACAAAATTAATTACTAGGGCTTCTTGTACAATTTTTAAAAAAGTCATAGAAAGAAGTGTATTCACGCTAGATCTCATAAACACCAAAAAAGGATCCATTCCCTTTATTCGTTTTCGATCGGTGGAGGTAAGACGCGGACGTCCGCTCGCTATAAATCCAAGTAATCGCCACAACATAATCAAAAAAAAAAATCCGAAAAGTGAATTTCCTAAGAATAAAAAAATAAGATTAAAGTTGAGAAAAAACACAAATCGCCACGAAGGTCAAATATCATAATTTTTTTTTACATCTTCAATCGCCACGAGGGCCAATTATAATTTTTATATCTTCAATCGCCACGAAGGCCAAATATAATTTTTTACATCTTCATTCGCCACGAAGGCCAAGTTTAATTTTTATTTAAAAAAAGCAAAGAAAAGGTAAAAATCTTTATTCCAACTTTAATTTTTATAAAAAAAAAACCACATAAACGATAAAAAATCTTTATTAGTTACGCTTTAACCGCCAAGAAGGCAGTGATTCCACTCAGTTGTGCACTCAAATTATCACTCGCGTCGCGCAACCGCCAGCCACCCAAAAGCAAACCCTAAGAGAAGCTTTCTCATATCCTCGTCATCACAAATAGGTACGTTTGCCTTTATTGTTCCCTGATATTAGGATTTGGCGATCCTGCGAGGAGCCTGGAATCAGGTTCTGGAACACCAATCTGTGTGGAAAGGAGAAAAGTGCGCCACGCCTCTGACCTTAATTCACCCTGTTCCAATCTCAAGGGCACTGACTAACGGTCAAAGCGCGTGCAGCAGATCACGCAATAGAAGCGTGGACGATTCCTTTCCCTTCGCCTTCAGCATTTCACATTGGTAGCGTACCCGTTTGCCATTCAGTGTAAAACGGTGGGTTTTTAAGTCAAAGCAAAATCGAAGAAGAAAACAAAGTAATAGCCAGGCAGCTCACGGTCTAATTGCGGCAGCTCGTCCCCTTCAGGTAAGAATAAAGAGAGGGAGTAGGAAGGCGAGCGAATTAATTTTTTTCGTTTTCGGCTCTCTAACAGGTTGGCTGATAAGTCCCTAGTCTGACACATGGTTGGCGTCGCTAGTATTAAATGCATATTATTTTTATA
Source organism: Chlorops oryzae (assembly GCA_020466095.1). Classification (NCBI taxonomy): domain Eukaryota; kingdom Metazoa; phylum Arthropoda; class Insecta; order Diptera; family Chloropidae; genus Chlorops; species Chlorops oryzae. Next base: position 6,948 of record JAIPUU010000665.1, read on the forward strand.
TAGTGGCAACCTTCAAATGATTCGTGTCAAAATTTGACGTCTGTAAGTCAATTAGTTTGTGAGATAGAGCGTCTTTTGTGAAGCAACTTTTGTTATTGTGAAAAAAAATGGAAAAAAAGGAATTTCGTGTTTTGATAAAATACTGTTTTTCTGAAGGGAAAAAATACAGTGGAAGCAAAAACTTGGCTTGATAATGAGTTTCCGGACTCTGCCCCAGGAAAATCAACAATAATTGATTGGTATGCAAAATTCAAGCGTGGTGAAATAGCACGGAGGACGGTGAACGCAGTGGACGCCCGAAAGAGGTGGTTACCGACGAAAACATCAAAAAAATTTACAAAATGATTTTGAATGACCGTAAAATGAAGTTGATCGAGATAGCAGAGGCCTTAAAGATATCAAAGGAACGTGTTGGTCATATCATTCATCAATATTTGGATATGAAAAAGCTCTGTGCAAAATGGGTGCCGCGCGAGCTCACATTTGACCAAAAACAACAACGTGTTGATGATTCTGAGCGGTGTTTGCAGCTGTTAACTAGCAATACACCCGAGTTTTTGCGTCGATATGTGACAATGGATGAAACATGGCTCTATCACTACACTCCTGAGTCCAATCGACAGTCGGCTGAGTGGACAGCGATCGGTGAACCGTCTCCGAAGCGTGGAAAGACTCAAAAGTCCGCTGGCAAAGTAATGGCCTCTGTTTTTTGGGATGGGCATGGATAACTTTTATCGATTATCTTGAGAAGGGAAAAACCATCAACAGTGACTATTATATGTCGTTATTGGAGCGTTTGAAGATCGAAATCGCGGCAAAATGGCCCCATATGAAGAAGAAAAAAGTGTTGTTACACCAAGACAACGCACCGTGCCACAAGTCATTGAGAACGATGGCAAAAATTCATGAATTAGGCTTCGAATTGCTTCCCCACCCACCGTATTCTCCAGATCTGGCCCCCAGCGACTTTTTCTTGTTCTCAGACCTCAAAAGGATGCTTGCAGGGAAAAAATTTGGCTGCAATGAAGAGGTGATCGCCGAAACTGAGGCCTATTTTGAGGCAAAACCGAAGGAGTACTACCAAAATGGTATCAAAAAATTGGAAGGTCGTTATAATCGTTGTATCGCTCTTGAAGGGAACTATGTTAAATAATAAAAACGAATTTTGACAAAAAAATGTGTTTTTCTTTGTTAGACCGGGGACTTATCAGCCAACCTGTTAAAAGCTTTTGCACAACCGATTTTTTTGCTTTGATTGTTCTTTCTTCGTGCGAATTTCGTTACAATTTCGAGCAAACAAGACCACGAGCTTGTACATATATCAAACGCCCTTAGTGTTCATGCGGGTGTATATATGCATGTAGAATAGCAGAGAGGCAGACATAAAACATATTTAGGGTGTAGGTCAGTTTCGCCATCGTGTGAACAAATCTGCTGACAATCCCTTTGAGCGGTAGCGAGCGCACACCGAACATCGAGCAAACATCGATCGAGCATTCTCGAGCTAGCGAGACTAGAGCAATAAAAGTAAAGCGTGTTGTATATTGGCTCCATTGCTTTGCTGGGCTGTAACTGCTAGACATATAACACCACAAAAACATATGCTGCGATGCTAGCGCTCTCCAGATAGTCTGTGCATGCAACTATTGTGATTTAAATTCAAAATTCTTTATAGAGAATTTTAACGGACAAATAAATAATTTCGAATTGAATATTTTTGCGAATTTATTAAATTCTATTGAAGCGATTTGATTTTCCTTTAATTGAATTTGGGGTTGCAGGAAGTTGGTGGAGTGTTGCAAAAGCGAAGGTTAAATTTGAGGTGTGCTACAGTGGGCATTAGCCTCACACACGTTGCTTCGGCTGTCATATTTATAATTTGTATTGCAAAGCAGAAGTGGTCATTCATTTTCTGCCACGGTTTATCCCCCTTTTTCACAGTAGGCATCCAGCTCATATCAAAAGCCGGCGGCAAGTTAAGTTTGCTCTCCTTTGAACGGTGAACTAAGTAGAGTTTGCGTTGTATTTGTCGGAAAAGAATATCGTCATAATCAGAATATCCGTAGACAATATGGATCCCTTACGGCATTCTAACTAACATACGCGGTGTCTGAACTCAAGAACATATGTGATGCAGCCATGAACAGCGATCGGATTAATTAAAGCGAACGATTGTTGGAGATTAAAATCGAACAACTGATGTCTGATTGGAATGTAGTGCGTCAAGCGTTTCGAGCAGCGGTCGATAAAGGTTTTGGAGTCTGGAACGGCCGACGCAGCTGAAATTAGTTATCACGAGAGTCGCGATCTTCAGATGATAGCCAGAGCTAGGCTTCAAGAGATATTTCGAGAAATCACCCCCCAGCATCCACCGCTGTCGAGCACTCGCGCGACCCCTCCACCTAACGATTTCTATGAAGAAGAAAACTTCATCAGGGTACCACCGTGTGATACGCAGTTTTTCTCTGGTGGCTATAGCGAACGGCCAGCATTTCGAGACATAATAACCGCTGTTAACATCAATCGTCCTCGGCTGCCACCGGTGCAAAAGTTATATCATCTTCGCAGCAACAACTTTACGCAGGCGCGATATGAGAACAAACGCATCATCGTTGATCATCAATTGAAAATTTTATTCGACTTGCCTGCCATCAAACATGAAACGCCAGAAGTAATCCTGTCCATACAAACAACAGTCGACGATTGTTTCACGATAATGAAAAGCTATGGAGTCGCTGATATTTTGGACGCCCTGCTCGTTCATTTCTGTTTTAGGCATCTTCTAGCGCAAATGATCGCGCATTGGGAACAATCACTGGTGTCACATCAAGAAGTCCCAACGTGGCCCAAATTAAGGCTTTTCCGACTTAGCGCTATGAAGTTGTTGAGCGTCTTTCCAGCTTTAATGCATTGGAGGCTCCCAATCCCGCTGTAAAAGCTGAAGTGGCTTCGACGAACGTGTTTCTTGCACAAGAGCGGACCAACGGAATCTGTGACCTTTGTAGCGGCAACCATCCTCTGCGTCGATGTGATAATTTTTTTCAGATGTCGGTATGCCAAAATTATTACGACTTGGAGTCAAAATGAACGTCGGAGGAAGTCTTGTAGCACAAAACTCAGTTTTCAGGTGGTATTGGAGTGGGCCCATTGCCAGCGATCTCCTCCGGAGACACCTATGAGTCGCTCTCCGAGTTACTCAAGTCGTTTTGGGAACAAGAAGAAGTTCTAAATTCTCCTCCGCCTCTTGCAGAGGAGGCTTTTTGTGAAGAGCTTTATGCTCAAACCACCCTTAGAAATCCGAAGGTAGATATGTCGTACGTCTACCATTTAAGGTCGAATGTTAAAAATCCGCCCTACGCTTAGGTTCAACGCGGTTCGAGGTGCTGACGCAATACAAGAGCCTAGAGAGAAGGCTTGCGAAACAACCTCTTATGCGCGACACCTATATTTTAGTGTAAGTTGAATATCAAATATATGATCACATGAAGCCATACTCCAACTCTAAAATTATTCGCGAAATTAATTTCCTTTCTTTTTGTCTTCCCCATTACGCAGTGATGAAGCCAGAGAGTACATCCACCAAAGTACGTGTGGTCTTCAATGCGTCGCAGAAAATCTCATCCTCCTTATCGTTGAATGATGTGCTTCATGTTGGACCGTGTTACAAGCGGATCTGGTCATCCTTCTCAATGGCGACTATACCGTTGCGTGTTCAATGGGGACATGGAAAATATGCATTGACTATCCTGGTGCACGAGAATGATCGAGCATTTCAACGCATCCTATTTCGCGAGGCAGAGACTGCACCGGTCAAGGACTATTAATTGAAAACCGTAACGTTTAGAGTCAACTGTGCTCCATATTTGGCCATTGGAACGCTTCATCAATTGGCAAACGACTCAGCGCATGACGCTCCCCAAGCGGCATTCATTTTTAAGAATGAAACATATGTTGACGACATCCTATCAGGCGGCAATACACTCGAAGCAGCCTATAAATCAAAAGCGCAACTCATTCGCACGCTCGGCTCCGCGGTATTTTCGTTGAAGAAGATAATTGCGAATCATGCCGAACTATTGAAGGATGTCGCGTCTTCCCACCTCCTGGATGCCAAATTTTTGAAATTTAAATCTGCCAGCGACGAAAAAATGTTGGGAATCTGCTGGAACGCCACTGCCGATCGTTTTTCGTACAAGTTGTTCAGTTTCTTCACATACATACTGCTATTCAATCAAACTGTTCAGTTTCTTTGCATACCTACTGTAGTCTTAATTCATTCAGGCGTGTGATTCATACACACTAAGATTTTGATATTTTGTCGTAATGCACGATCTTTTGTTTTTTTTTTTTGTTGCATTCCGTCTCATATTTTCGTTTTGTTTCATGCAGGCATAGCTATGCATGGAAGCGCGGCACTTGTGCCTTCTGCCTTTGGCACAATGCTCGCTTATCAGTTCTTCTCGGTTTCAAATAGACAGGGTATGCATACGATTGCTATGGGACTGCAGGCTTGTTGAAATTTGATGCTTTTCACTTTTGCTGACTTAAATTCTCACGCTTTGCACTATTGTGTATGTGTCCAGAAATTCGTCTTTTTGTTTTGTATCATATTCTTATATTTATTTTTTAAACACCAAATTGCAGTAATCAGCATAAAAATAGTATTTAAGCAATGAACTCAGTTAGTAAATACAGAAGTTACACATTTCAATTCAAGCAGATCATTGTCTACTTAGTTGGTGAATTGTTTAAAGAAAGTAGAAATATCACGACATTATTTTAAAGGAGCTGTTCCTCATAACGTGCAACTTCACGTTTTTTATGATTCTTCAGAGAAAACCTATGGTTCTGTTGCTTCATTAATCAAGTCAAGAATCCTGAAAGAAAAATGTTGGACAAATTTCTGACACCATCTGAACTCGATGCTGGACTAAAAGCAATCATAAAGGCCATGCAGACATCAGAGAAAAAAGATGAGATCCAGCAACTGACGAAGCAATGAAGTTAAAGGATAACTGTTCAACCTGTCTCCATTCTTGGATGAAAACAAGATCCTTCGCGTGGGAGACCGTATTGAAGCCTCTGATCTGGCATACAATGCAAAACATCAAATGGTCATACCATATAACGATCCCACCTCGGAACTCATTTTCGAAATGTACCACCAACAAAATAACCATTGTGGGCTCAAACACTTCTTGCAATAGTTAGACCAAAATTTGGCCAATAAAGGGCAAAATAATAGCAAGAGCAACAGTTTCATAAATGATACGGTGTTATCGAGCCAAACCAGTCTTTCTCGAACAAATTATGGGAAATTTACCAGCAAACGGGTCACTCCAGCACGACCTTTTATAAATGCAGGAGTCGACTACGCAGGGCCCATGTGGGTTCACTTCAAAATTCGCGGAAAGCGCCACACAAGGCTAACGTGGCAGTGTTTTGTTTGTTTTGCCACAAAGGCAATCCCATAGAACTGGTGACGGAACTAACAACATAAGCCTTCATCGGAGCTCTATGACGATTTATCAGCCGCCGAACGGAGGTTTGTCGGAAGCGGCTGTCAAGTCTGCCAAATATCATTTACTTAGAAGTTTGGGAAAAGCTTCTCTAACATATGAGGAGCTTGAAACCTTTATAATAGAAATCGAGGCTGTGCTCAATTCAAGGCCTATTTCCCCACTGTCCAACGACCCAAACGATGTAGCTGCACTTACCCCAGGACATTTTCTGATTGGGGAACCGCTCATAGCACAAGTGGACCTTGCTGCCCAGACTCCAAGTCGAAGTCTTTCATCCAGATGGAAGCTGATTACACAAATTAAAAGGGATTTCTGGAAAAGATGGTTTAGAGATTACCTGAGTGAGCTACAGGGTCGCAACAAGTGGAAAACACGATCACCTAACTTGGAAATAGGATCCATTGTCATCATAAAAGAGGACGACACCGCAGCCATGGAATGGCCACTTGGAAGAGTCGTCCAAACTTATAAGGGTGCTGATGGGCAATAAGAGTTGCCGACATTAAAACATCAAGAAAAATAGTGAAGCGAACCATTGACCGAATGGCGCCGCTTCCGATAAACGACGTGCCCGAAAAACAGGGGAACTCAACACCGTTGGAAGGAGAGGATGAAAGTAGCCATAGCACGCAGTCAATAGTCCAGATAGTCTGTGCATGCAACTATTGTGATTTAAATTCAAAATTCTTTATAGAGAATTTTAACGGACAAATAAATAATTTCGAATTGAAATTTTTGCGAATTTAAAATTCTATTGAAGCGATTTGATTTTCCTTTAATTGAATTTGGGGTTGCAGGAAGTTGGTGGAGTGTTGCAAAAGCGAAGGTTAAATTTGAGGTGTGCTACAGTGGGCATTAGCCTCACACACGTTGCTTCGGCTGTCATATTTATAATTTGTATTGCAAAGCAAGGTGGTCATTCATTTTCTGCCACGGTTTATCCCCCTTTTTCACAGTAGGCATCCAGCTCATATCAAAAGCCGGCGGCAAGTTAAGTTTGCTCTCCTTTGAACGGTGAACTAAGTAGAGTTTGCGTTGTATTTGTCGGAAAAGAATATCGTCATAATCAAATATCCGTAGACAATATGGATCCCTTACGGCATTCTAACTACGCGGTGTCTGAACTCAAGAACATATGTGATGCAGCCATGAACAGCGATCGGATTAATTAAAGCGAACGATTGTTGGAGATTAAAATCGAACAACTGATGTCTGATTGGAATGTAGTGCGTCAAGCGTTTCGAGCAGCGGTCGATAAAGGTGTTTGGAGTCTGGAGACGGCCGACGCAGCTGAAATTAGTTATCACGAGAGTCGCGATCTTCAGATGATAGCCAGAGCTAGGCTTCAAGAGATATTTCGAGAAATCACCCCCCAGCATCCACCGCTGTCGAGCACTCGCGCGACCCCTCCACCTAACGATTTCTATGAAGAAGAAAACTTCATCAGGGTACCACCGTGTGATACGCAGTTTTTCTCTGGTGGCTATAGCGAACGGCCAGCATTTCGAGACATAATAACCGCTGTTAACATCAATCGTCCTCGGCTGCCACCGGTGCAAAAGTTATATCATCTCCGCAGCAACAACTTTACGCAGGCGCGATATGAGAACAAACGCATCATCGTTGATCATCAATTGAAAATTTTATTCGACTTGCCTGCCATCAAACATGAAACGCCAGAAGTAATCCTGTCCATACAAACAACAGTCGACGATTGTCTCACGATGATGAAAAGCCATGGAGTCGCTGATATTTTGGACGCCCTGCTCGTTCATTTCTGTTTTAGGCGTCTTTCGGCGCAAACCTCGCGCATTGGGAACAATCACTGGTGTCACATCAAGAAGTCCCAACGTGGCCACAAATTAAGGCTTTTCCGACTTAGCGCTATGAAGTTGTTGAGCGTCTTTCCAGCTTTAATGCATTGGAGGCTCCCAATCCCGCTGTAAAAGCTGAAGTGGCTTCGACGAACGTGTTTCTTGCACAAGAGCGGACCAACGGAATCTGTGACCTTTGTAGCGGCAACCATCCTCTGCGTCAATGTGATAATTTTTTTCAGATGTCGGTATGCCAAAATTATTACGACTTGGAGTCAAAATGAACGTCGGAGGAAGTCTTGTAGCACAAAACTCAGTTTTCAGGTGGTATTGGAGTGGGCCCATGCCAGCGATCTCCTCCGGAGACACCTATGAGTCGCTCTCCGAGTTACTCAATCGTTTTGGGAACAAGAAGAAGTTCTAAATTCTCCTCCGCCCTTGCAGAGGACTTTTTGTGAAGAGTTTATGCTCAAACCACCCTTAGAAATTCCGAAGGTAGATATGTCGTACGTCTACCATTTAAGGTCGAATGTTAAAAATCCGCCCTACGCTTAGGTTCAACGCGGTTCGAGGTGCTGACGCAATACAAGAGCCTAGAGAGAAGGCTTGCGAAACAACCTCTTATGCGCGACACCTATATTTAGTGTAAGTTGAATATCAAATATATGATCACATGAAGCCATACTCCAACTCTAAAATTATTCGCGAAAATAATTTCCTTTCTTTTTGTCTTCCCCATTACGCAGTGATGAAGCCAGAGAGTACATCCACCAAAGTACGTGTGGTCTTCAATGCGTCGCAGAAAATCTCATCCTCCTTTCGTTGAATGATGTGCTTCATGTTGGACCGGTGTTACAAGCGGATCTGGTCATCCTTCTCAACTGGCGACTATACCGTTGCGTGTTCAATGGGGACATGGAAAATATGCATTGACATATCCTGGTGCACGAGAATGATCGAGCATTTCAACGCATCCTATTTCGCGAGGCAGAGACTGCACCGGTCAAGGACTATTAATTGAAAACCGTAACGTTTAGAGTCAACTGTGCTCCATATTTGGCCATTGGAACGCTTCATCAATTGGCAAACGACTCAGCGCATGACGCTCCCCAAGCGGCATTCATTTTTAAGAATGAAACATATGTTGACGACATCCTATCAGGCGGCAATACACTCGAAGCAGCCTATAAATCAAAAGCGCAACTCATTCGCACGCTCGGCTCCGCGGTATTTTCGTTGAAGAAGATAATTGCGAATCATGCCGAACTATTGAAGGATGTCGCGTCTTCCCACCTCCTGGATCCAAATTTTTGAAATTTAAATCTGCCAGCGACGAAAAATGTTGGGAATCTGCTGGAACGCCACTGCCGATCGTTTTTCGTACAAGTTGTTCAGTTTCTTCACATACATACTGCTATTCAATCAAACTGTTCAGTTTCTTTGCATACCTACTGTAGTCTTAATTCATTCAGGCGTGTGATTCATACACACTAAGATTTTGATATTTTGTCGTAATGCACGATCTTTTGTTTTTTTTTTTTGTTGCATTCCGTCTCATATTTTCGTTTTGTTTCATGCAGGCATAGCTATGCATGGAAGCGCGGCACTTGTGCCTTCTGCCTTTGGCACAATGCTCGCTTATCAGTTCTTCTCGGTTTCAAATAGACAGGGTATGCATACGATTGCTATGGGACTGCAGGCTTGTTGAAATTTGATGCTTTTCACTTTTGCTGACTTAAATTCTCACGCTTTGCACTATTGTGTATGTGTCCAGAAATTCGTCTTTTTTTTTTATCATATTCTTATATTTATTTTTTAAACACCAAATTGCAGTAATCAGCATAAAAATAGTATTTAAGCAATGAACTCAGTTAGTAAATACAGAAGTTACACATTTCAATTCAAGCAGATCATTGTCTACTTAGTTGGTGAATTGTTTAAAGAAAGTAGAAATATCACGACATTATTTTAAAGGAGCTGTTCCTCATAACGTGCAACTTCACTTTTTTATGATTCTTCAGAGAAAACCTATGGTTCTGTTGCTTCATTAATCAAGTCAAGAATCCTGAAAGAAAAATGTTGGACAAATTTCTGACACCATCTGAACTCGATGCTGGACTAAAAGCAATCATAAAGGCCATGCAGACATCAGAGAAAAAAGATGAGATCCAGCAACTGACGATACGCAATGAAGTTAAAGGATAACTGTTCAACCTGTCTCCATTCTTGGATGAAAACAAGATCCTTCGCGTGGGAGACCGTATTGAAGCCTCTGATCTGGCATACAATGCAAAACATCAAATGGTCATACCATATAACGATCCCACCTCGGAACTCATTTTCGAAATGTACCACCAACAAAATAACCATTGTGGGTCTCAAACACTTCTTGCAATAGTTAGACCAAAATTTTGGCCAATAAAGGGCAAAATAATAGCAAGAGCAACAGTTCATAAATGATACGGTGTTATCGAGCCAAACCAGTCTTTCTCGAACAAATTATGGGAAATTTACCAGCAACACGGGTCACTCCAGCACGACCTTTTATAAATGCAGGAGTCGACTACGCAGGGCCCATGTGGGTTCACTTCAAAATTCGCGGAAAGCGACCACACAAGGCTAACGTGGCAGTGTTTTGTTGTTTTGCCACAAAGGCAATCCACATAGAACTGGTGACGGAACTAACAACATAAGCCTTCATCGGAGCTCTATGACGATTTATCAGCCGCCGAACGGAGGTTTGTCGGAAGCGGCTGTCAAGTCTGCCAAATATCATTTACTTAGAAGTTTGGGAAAAGCTTCTCTAACATATGAGGAGCTTGAAACCTTTATAATAGAAATCGAGGCTGTGCTCAATTCAAGGCCTATTTCCCCACTGTCCAACGACCCAAACGATGTAGCTGCACTTACCCCAGGACATTTTCTGATTGGGGAACCGCTCATAGCACAAGTGGACCTTGCTGCCCAGACTCCAAGTCGAAGTCTTTCATCCAGATGGAAGCTGATTACACAAATTAAAAGGGATTTCTGGAAAAGATGGTTTAGAGATTACCTGAGTGAGCTACAGGGTCGCAACAAGTGGAAAACACGATCACCTAACTTGGAAATAGGATCCATTGTCATCATAAAAGAGGACGACACCGCAGCCATGGAATGGCCACTTGGAAGAGTCGTCCAAACTTATAAGGGTGCTGATGGAGCAATAAGAGTTGCCGACATTAAAACATCAAGAAAAATAGTGAAGCGAACCATTGACCGAATGGCGCCGCTTCCGATAAACGACGTGCCCGAAAAACAGGGGAACTCAACACCGTTGGAAGGAGAGGATGAAAGTAGCCATAGCACGCAGTCAAAAAGGCGCAAGACCTCGTTATTAAATGTTATGAATACCTTACTCGTGATTCTGCTTGCCCTTCCACTTACTATGACAAACAAAGTACAAATCATAGAATTTGGTCTTAACATTGGAATTCATTTTGAAGGTATCAGCATCACTAAAATATCTAGATCAGACTGGAATCTCGTAACATACTATGAGCTTGAACCATATTGGAAACAAATGACAGTACTTCAAAATGGTACTTTAGCCCTACAACATTTCTGCACTGCAATGAGCCAAAAGAATGGATATTCCAATGTTCTCGAAAATTTAAAATACGCAGCATCCGAACTCAGCATCGAAAACCAATTATTCCAGAGCAAAAGAACAAAGCGTGGCGCCATAAATATAATTGGTAACATTGCAAACTCTCTTTTTGGAGTTCTCGATTCTTATTATGCAGAGCAAATGTCCACCACCATCAATTCCATTAAAGATGAAAGCCGCCTCTTACAACTTTTGAAAATTCAGACATAAATCATTGATTCAACACTCAATGTATTAAAACAGCAATTAAAAATAAATTCGACAACTTGGATAGTCAAATAAATGAATTGGTAACGCTAATAAGACAATGAAAACGAACAAGACAAATTATTTTAAATCTTCATTGCATTATCGATTCAACTTATAATCCTATCATTCAGCTTACAAACCACATAGTCATCCATATTTGCAGCACTTTCTGATTTGCATCATGGAAAAAATACCCTAACACTTCTTTCACCACTGCAGATCGAAGAGGATTGGTACGAGTTCGTAATCACTTACCAGCATCGCTGCAATTACCTGTTGAACCCGAAAACCTTGTAAAACTCTACAAATAATGAAGGTGGGGGAGGAAATCAAACCATGTCATCTTCCACATTACAATTCCATTATGTGAACCTGAATCATTTGAAATCTTTAAGCCACATCACGTTCCAGTCATAATAATTAAAACTGCAATTGCAATTAAACCATGTGGGGAATTTATTGCCCCCTACAACATCAATACTTCACAACAAATTCGCACCAGTTGCAGTCCTCATATTCAATTAAAAATTAATTCAGACTCAGATCAATGCTCTTGCGAATTGAGACTTTTGAACAACGATACATATATCAATTGTAATATTCAGCGCACTCAAGAAGATACCACATGGAATCAACTTGAGCATAACAACCTGTGGATGTAATCATGAAGAGCCCCACAAAAATGACAGCTGTTTGCGGCGATGAACATCATCAATTCACATTGCAGGGAATCCGGAACGCTTAAAATTAATGCAGAAGCACAATCAAACACAAAACAATCATAAATTCAAGGTCATCAGGTATACTCGTCCACCTTGCAAACATCATACACACTCACCACAAACATAAGCAACATCGCACAACCACACCAAATGATGTCACTGCTGCAGAATTTTAACATCAGCCACTATAACGACCACGTCAACAATCTATCTATAATTCAGTCAAAGCTGCATGAGCAAAAACAAATGGAGCTATCTACACGAATACAAAGTATCACATAACATCATGGAACAGTTTCATATGCAGCACTTCTTCTCGTTTTTGTCGTCATCCTTTTCGTACTTTATAAATGCCGGCAGCAGCGACCAGCAATTGGACTCTTTCAGGCGCAACCACCAAGAATAGCTGAATATCTACAGGCAGCACCTTCCGAGTTTGCTGTTTCAGTCGATTAACCAGAAAATAAGGAAGAATTTTGAATTTGAAAAAAGGAAAAGAAAAATTATTAGTCAACAGCGGACTACGTCAACTTTAAATTTTTTGTTGTTGTTGTTTTTGAAAAATGCATAAGAATCGCAAGGTGAAAATCATCAAATAGTTGATCATAGCTCAACCTCCGTAGCATGTTCAGTTTCTTCACATAAATACTGTAATTCAATCAACCTGTTCAGTTTCTTTGCATACATACTTTTGCCGACTTAAATTCTATCGCTTTGCAATATTGTGAATGCGTCCAGAAATTCCTCTTTTTGTTTTTGTTTTGTATCATATTCTTATATTAATTTTTTAAACACCAAATTGTAATAATCGGTATAAAAATAATATTTAAGCAATGAACTCAGTTAATAAATCAAGGAGTTACACATTTGAATTTAAGGTGTTTACTTCTTAAGCAGATCACTGTCTTCCCAGTTCCAAATGCTAGTTGTATGCAATTCGTATTTCGGTGAAACACCTTAATCCAAACCAAACGAGTGAATTCTCAAGGGAAATCTTAGTGCATTGCTAAGCCGATTTCTAGGAATCACACTCTGACCCACAGTTGAGGGAAACCAGTCTCATAACAGGGGACTCCCCTACTTTCGGCGAATTAATATATTTACTCTCTTTGCATAAAAAGTATTTTCATATAGCCTGTGGTGATAATTTCGAGAGGCAGCTCCTGCACTTATGATTTCTCTCTCTTGAGAGGGCCTTTTTTAATTCGTTTTTCGCAGCTTTATATCGGAGCCTTGCAACAGAAGATCTGCAATGCAGCCACTCCCACCTGAGCCTACGTTTTTCGATGACAAGGCTTTCTATGTCTTGATTGCTATTAGGGAAATTCTTATTACACTAGTTTACAGAATTTAAAACTTTCGCGAGAGCAGAGACGAAATGATGGTTTTAAGACGAAATTGGGGTCGCTGATCACGAAAATGGCATCCGTTTTTTTCCCAAAGAATAGTTTTTGAGATATAGGCAAAAAACGGTTTTTTTGGTTACTTAATGAATTTTGCCAATAACTCCAAAATGGAGTCAAATAAAAAAAATTTTATCAGCATGAACAGAAAACTTTCCGCTTTGCAACAATATCATTTGTTACAATCGGTGTCTCAGTTTTTGAGCTATAGGCATTTGAACTTGAAAAAAGTTGACTTTTTTGGGTTTTTTTTT
>JAIPUU010000006.1:0-21116 GCA_020466095.1 Chlorops oryzae
AAATGGCGCAATTTTTTATTTCAACCACAAAAACCCCCTTTTTTGTGACCATTTTGTTGATGAAAAAATATGAAGTTCTTGAAATAAAAATTCGATTCTAGTTCGGGCCATAGCCATTGATGTTATGAATAACATATAAAAATTCCAGACAAATCGGTTCGATGGTTTTTTTGTTTTCATTCACACCAAGTCAAAAAAATTAGTTTTGAGATAAACGCGTTCAAAGTTGCTTTTGATCAAGCGCGCTGCCTGCTGTCTCCACCTTCTAAAAAGGCTGTAGCAAAACAAATATTGTCAATATCTTCACGAAACTTTTCCAGCATATTCTTAAAAGTCTATTCTCCGAAAATAAAAAAAAAAATCAATTTTCAAAAAATTTCTAGACCAGAAGGTCCCCTTAAGCCTTTGGAAGGTTTAAACTTTCAATCAATTGTCTTCAGGAGAGTTTAATCAGGTTTAATAATTTATATGAAAACTTTTCAATAATGCAAAAAAAGCAAAGATATTTCATTAAGTAAACTGTTATGAAATCTTAAAGAATAAACTAGGAAATTAAATCTTATGAAGCTCTAACATAAAGCCGAGTTGAAGAATACGACCCTAAAAGAAGAATGATTTGAAAAATTTTTAATTTACTTGCTTTAAAAGCCTGATTTTTCAAGTCCTTCTTAGGTGTTGCACAGTAAAAATTCATATCTGTGGCTGGCCGACAAAACGGCTTAATTCCATTTTTCTGTTTTGCGAAATCGATCTTAAATGTGCAAATGTTTAGGCTAGGACAATAAAATAAGAAGAGAAATTTATATCACTTTACTACACAAATTTTAAGTTACCATGTATGAGTTTTGAATGCTATCTTTAATGTATGAAAATACTTACGTACCAATATTTATTATAGTCGTTTTTCCCATGAAAATGTTTAAATTGGAAATTGATAAAAATTTAATTTTTACATTCATTTGACCTCTTGCTCACGGAAGCAGATATGCAGACATGTACCAAATTTTTATGGTCAAACCGTTTCATTTGAAATATGATGACTTCGATTTATGAGAAAAAATGTAGAAAAATTAAATACATAATAAACAATTTTTGAACTTTTGAATCTCTATATGTTTCCAAAAAGGAGAGTCATTTTATAAGCTCGACTGAATTAATTTGGTAATGGTCCTGCACAGTACGTGCTAAGCAGGGCTATTGCCTCGAGCCCAAACGCGTAAAAGGCCCTGAGAGCCCAAATAAAATATCATCAAAATTTCAAAAACATGTTCCGAATAAAAGTTTATGAACTAAGGGGCCCCCTTGTCGTTTTAAGCCCCGGACCATATGACACTTTAATTCGCCGCTGTCTTTGTTGTGAGTTGCATGGGGCGATGAAATTTAAGTTTTCTTAAGTGCCGATCAAATTACGTTATTTATTGTTTCGCATCTTCAGCTCAATAAATCAACCTCATTGAGTTACATTTGAGAGCGATGATTCGATTTTTAGATCAATATTAATATTTAATTATATAAGAGATTGTAATTTATCGATCGCCAAATGACCTCCAGCGTAATGGAAAATGTGGGTAACGATAAATCACGATGTTACCCGTTAAAATGACAATGAAGAAAATATACTTAAAAGCTTATATGGTTTTGTGTTTGAAAAATAATTGATGGAAAACTCTCAATCTAGTTAAAAACTCAAGCCCCATAAATTATACCAAACTTTAATCTAACAAGTAAGGGTGTTATAGTCAGGCGAGCCTGACACGACACAGACATACATGTTTAAATAATTTTTAAACCACGCCCAAGAAACAGGACCACTAAGAAAGAATATTCAACAGGATTTTAAGGCCATTAGGGCCCCATATAGCGACTTCTTTGCCCCCTTGCTACGCCCACTTTCTTTTTAAATTCTAATCGGAGGCTAAAATATACGCTCAAATTCTTAGTTTCATCAAAATATCTTGAAAAACTTCGATTTTAGAGCAGTTTTTGTGATTTTCATAACAGACCCTAGTACTGGAGGTACCCCTAAAAATGGTCCGATCGGTTCCATTCTCGAACTTGTTCCCCCGTGAGCACAAATACCAAATTTCGTCAAGATAGCTCAACTCTTTCGATAATAAAACTGTATACAAACACACGGACAGACAGACAGGCTGATCATTTCTATATGCAGCCCGATTCTGAATGTTCCCGGGAACGGATTCTCGGGGAGTTTACATTTCTCGAGAGTAAACTTTAGGGAGTTTTTTCCTTGGCAGATTATCCAGAAAAAAAACAGTGCAACACTGATTACATATTATTTTCATGGTTCGGAACCATTTGCGTTGGGTTGAAAAATTTCGTGCATACCCAAAGGGTGATTTTGCGATTTTTCTTCCGATTTTTGGTAAAAATTGTTCAACTTTGCAGCGGTAAAACGGTATCAAGTAGTGCTCGGATGCAGTTCGTGTATATAAAGAAGTAGTTTAGTTATAGTTTTTATATATTTGCATCAAAAAATTTGAAAAAACTGTGTATTGCCTTGGAGCTAGAGCCATACAAAAGAAAATATGATAAAAAAAACACGTCAAATTTTAGTAATTTTTGCCATTTGCACCTACTAGATAGAGTTTTTTCGGGTCAGGTCGGCTCAAGCGCTCGATTCGGTCGGACGCGTTTTTATCCGCAGTTTTCATAAAAAAAAAAAAAATAAAAAAAAAAGAAAGAAAAACAAACAACAAAAAAAAAAACATAACACAAAATTAAACATTATTAAATAAAAAAAAAAATTAAATCAAAATTAAATTAATAATAATAAAAATAAGTACAAAAATCAAATAAAAAATTAGAGACAGCGACTCTTCTAGTGCGCGAAAAGTGCATGTGAAAAAAAACAAAAAAAAAAAAAAGAAAGAAGAAAATAAAATAAGTGTTCAACGTTCGCCGCCGTGCGGCCGACGTCGCTCGCACAGTGTTACGGAATCGTTCCAACAACAAAATGCTCTGCTAAACCTTCACTCGGTGACTTCAGGCAAGCTTTCCCGCACACCGCAGCAAACAAATGCAGTAAATGCACTACCCCTTCTGCCTACAAGCTCCAATACTCCTGTTCGATGCAGTAAGTACGCCAACTAATACTTTTGCTAGTCCTAAGTACACAGCTACAACGTCAACGGTTTCTGATCTTATTGCGAGCCTCTCTTCTTCAACAACAACAGCATCACTGCAAAACGAAGAAATATCCGTCATACTGACAAACACTAAGTCAAAAGAAGAATACAGCAGACAAAACGAAGCCGAAATTGCTGCTCAAACCGCTGCTCAGAGCTCAGCCGTGCGCTCTGCTCAAGTGAATGCTAGCGCCGCTGCCGCTATAGCAAAAAACGTTGGCGTCCACGAAAAGCAAAAGGGGTCGGCAGTGCAGACAGGCATGGATCGCTACGTAAACATTAAGCGGAAATTGAGTCCCCAAAAAATGCAAGAAGGCTCTAAAAGTATTGAAACCCAATGCACTGCTACTAGCCCAAGCCAAAATAGATTTGCGCTGCTTGCTAGCAAAGATGATAATGAAATCATCTACACAAAACCCCATCAAAAAAATTAAGCCTCCCCCAATCTACTTGCGTGAGGAATGTTCCAACGCTCTGGTAGCAACTATCGCTCGTTCCATTGGCAGTAGCAACTTTCACGTTGTTTCCATTAAAAGGGGTAACGTGAAAGAAACTAAAATACAAATTTATACGGAAACCCACTATCGTACCCTGGTGAATCACTTTGATGCACTCAAAAAAAGCTACTATACCTACCAGCTTAAAGCAAGCAAAGGTTTAGTGGTAGTAATAAAAGGCATCGAGCCCTCAGTTGACCCAGCAGAGGTCAAAGGCGCTCTGCAAGCTGCAGGTTTTTCAACCAAAACCGTTTTTAATATTAAAAACAAACAAAATATTCCGCAACCCCTATATCGCATTGAGCTTGATCCTTCAGCCAACTCCCAAAAACTAAAAAAGAATGAGGTTCACCCAATATACAATCTGCATTTTTTGCTACACCGCAAAATTACGGTCGAAGAGCCTCATAAGCGGAAAGGGCCGGTTCAATGCTCTAATTGCCAAGAATTTGGTCACACGCAAAACTATTGCACATTGCACCCCGTGTGCGCTACATGTGGAGATCGGCATTCTTCGAACTCTTGTGAAGTTGATCAAGACAACCCTGATGTAAGAAAATGCAGCAACTGTGGTGGTAACCACAAAGCGAGTTATCTGGATGCCCAATCTACATGGCAAAAAAAAAAAGACCAACCCAAGCGGAAAACTCATCAAGAAGTTCCGAACTTCCTGCCGAGCCAGCAAGGGCCAGCATCAGCTGCTCTTCCTCCCAATGCATTTTCATATGCTGACGCTGTAAAGTCTAATACTGCGACCCAGCCTAAAGCATCGCGTGCGACAGCAGCACAATTTGGTCGTACTCACATGACTATATCGTACGCTGACGCTGTCAGGTCGAACACTGCGGTACACCCCCAAGGTGCCATATCAAATGTGGAATCAATAATCTCGAATTTGACCAACTACATGATGCAGTTCACTTCAACTGTGCAATGCTGCAAGAGATGATGCGTCCTCAAAGCCAACTCATGCAATTTCTAATTGCAAAGAAATTTGTGTCCTCAAAATTTTTCATTGGAATGCTAACGGCATTCGACAACACAACATTGAAATTCAAACATTTCTTGAATTGCATTCAATTGACGTAATGCTCGTCAGTGAAACCCACCTTACAAGCAAATATAATTTTACTATAATATTAAAAATTATACGTTTTATGGCACTCATCACCCAGATGGAAAGGCACACGGCGGCACCGGTGTTTTGATCAAAACTCGAATAAAACACAGTTTAATGGATGCATTTTCCCAAAATTACTTACAAGCAACCTCTATCTCATTGCATTATGGTAACAGCATTATCGCTCTAAGTGCAGTTTACTGCCCACCGAGATTTTCTGTTACTGGTACACAATTTTTAGAGTACTTCCAAAAGCTTGGCAACAAATTCATAGCAGCTGGGGATTATAATGCTAAGCACCCACACTGGGGCTCTAGATTAATTAACCCCAAAGGGCGACAATTATATTCACTTATAATAAATAGTCGTGAAAATTTTGACTGTATTTCAACAGGTCAACCCACTTACTGGCCTTCCGACTTGCAAAAAAAAACCCGACCTCATTGATTTTGCAGTCAGCAAAAACTTTGATCGTAGCGAAATACATGCTGAACCCAGCTTCGATCTGTCATCCGATCATTCCCCTATTATAATAACAATGATGGGCGTGCCCACACTCACTGAAAAACCCGGGAGAATTATAACAAAGAAAACCGACTGGCTCAAGTTTAAAAAATATATTAGCTCTCATTTGAACGAGAACACGATCCTCCGGAGCGAAAGTGATATTGAGGAAGCCATAACAGAACTAAACGATATCATAATATCGGCCGCAGTTCACGCTACCCCAAAATCAATCAGAAACCCAATAATACCTCGAAGATATACTACAAGCGAGATCGAAACCCTTGTTCGAGAAAAAAGACGCCTACGAAGAGAATGGCAGCGTCAACGATCACCCTCCGCAAAGTACAACTTAACACAAGCAACTAAGCGCCTAAGAGAAGCTCTTGATAATGATCTGAGAACTAATTTAGAAAACTTCACACGAAAATTGAGCCCAACAGCCGAAACTAATTACTCTCTATGGAAAACAAACAAAAAGGTGAAGGCACCCAAAATAAACGTATCACCCCTGCGTACCAACACTGGAAGTTGGGCTAGAAAGGATGAAGAAAAAGCTCATCTTTTTGCTAAGTACCTAGAAAACGTTTTTAAGCCTAATCCACCTACCAACCCTTACCGTTTACCACAAACTCACCCACGTCTAAACGAAAATATACGTTAATTTCAGCATAAAGACGTTCAAACTATCATTAAAGAGCTAAACCCAAAAAAGGCAGCAGGCTTTGATCTTATTACGCCACAGATGATACAACAACTCCCGGCCGCAGCCACAAGACTAATCCTCTTCATATTTAATGCTATATTAAGAATAGGATTTTACCCTCCAGCCTGGAAAATTTCAACCATCATCATGATCCCTAAGCCAGGAAAAGATCCCTCATTGCCATCATCATATAGGCCAATTAGTCTACTGCCTGTGTTCTCAAAAGTTTTTGAAAAATGTCTCTTGGCAAAAATTTTACCGTCCTTGCAAAGCTCCAGAGTAATCCCCGAGCACCAGTTTGGTTTTTGAAAAAGCCATGGTACTATTGAACAAGTAAACAGAGTTACTACCGAAATCAGAAACGCGTTTGAAAAAAAGAAATACTGCTCTGCCATATTTCTGGATATTTCACAAGCCTTTGACAAGGTTTGGCATTCTGGTTTAGTGTTTAAAATAAAACAAACACTACCCAATAATACCCACAAAGTCCTACAATCGTACCTCTCTGAAAGGAAGTTCAAAATTAGATATGGAACTCACACGACGAATGAGTTCCACATCTCAGCAGGCGTACCTCAAGGCAGCGTCCTCGGGCCATTGTTATATTTGATATACACGGCTGACCTGCCTGTTTCCCCAGAGCTATTCACATCTACATTTGCAGATGACACAGCAATTTTGTATGCACACAGCGACCCTGCGGTCGCCTCTCGAGTTCTTAATAATCATCTTCATATTGTTGAAGACTGGCTTGCGAACTGGAGAATAAAAGTAAATGAAAGCAAATGCACCCACATAACTTTCACGCTGCGTCGCGAGACATGCCCTCCAATTATGCTTAATAGCACACGAGTTCCACAGGCCAATGAAGTGAGATATCTAGGCATTCACTTAGATCGCCGACTCACATGGCGCAAGCATATTGAGGCAAAACGCACCCAAATGAAGCTGAGCGCCCAAAAACTGCACTGGCTACTCAACAGTAAGTCAAGATTGCGGCTCGAACACAAAGTGCTTCTTTATAACGCAACACTTAAGCCTATATGGACTTATGGCTCCCAGATTTTGGGAAAAGCGAGTAACTCTATAAACATTATACAGACATTATACATCGCTCACAATCTAAAATTCTTCGGACTATCACTAGTGCTCCATGGTTCATTAAGAACGAAAACATAAACAAAGACCTTTGTATACCGATGGTCAAAAACGAGCTATTTCTATTAAGCCGCAAACATAGCACCCGGTTGTCTCAACATCCGAACTCATTAGCCAGAAATTTGTTATTAACAAACAGCTACACACGGCTCAAGAGGCGTGACCTGCCTTCTCTCTATCAGCACTAATTCTCCTATTACCCTCTGTAACAGCCTTGGAGCAATTCAACACACTAAAGGCAGCCTAATCCATGCGTTGGCTTGGACCGGAGGCCAAATAATATAAATACATATATATATAAATATATATATATATACATATATATTATATTCTAGTATTAAGATTTTTCACTTATTGTTAGTTCATAAGTTTTTTTTGAAGATACAATAATAAAAATACGTGCAAAAAAAAAAAAAAGTTTGTACTAAAACTATTTCAAATGAGTTCAGAGCTATAAATTGTGATGGGTAGGAAATTAAAATATTGAACGGATTTACGAGATATAGCCATAAGTAAGTCAGTAATTTAATTCTCGGCCCCAGTTTTTGAAGTCTATTTTAAAAAAAAGTAGAGGTGACTTGACAAAACTGAGTATGAGGCGTTGTTATACTCACCGAGAATTTTCAAAAACAGTCGTCAAATTTTTGTTTACAAAATCGTGTCGCACTGTGTTATTATCAAAGGTGGGGAATTATGCGCACCGCGACCACAAACGATCTATTGTCCTAACCCCAATGGTCCTTAAATTCTCTATCCTTAGGCTTTTTATGAAATTAAGCACAGCGGACGGTTCAAAGATGTTCCAAAATATATAGGGGGTGATCGTGGCGTGCCCAAAGTGGAACAGCCTACGGCTGCCCAGTGACGCACAGTCGCAGAGAATGTGTTCTGGCGCTTCACCCCCATTTCACAGAATCGGCATACATCCAGAGAAAAAACCACATAAAATCAAAAAAACCCACATTGATTCAATGTGAAACGTTAACGAAGTCTGGTAACGTAGAAAAATTTTGATTCAATATGGAACACCATTGAATTAAGTTGGCGCAATATCGACGATTTTATATAGAAACCATATTAAAATGATATTTTTCGATATTGAATTAATATTAGATTCTACTTAATTGTGATATGAATTCTTGTAAAAAACCAGGTCGGTGGGTTCGATTCCTGCTCCAGCGAGCGTCGGTTTTTTTTTTTTTTTTTTTTTTTTTTTTTTTTTTTTGTAAAAGTAAATAATTTAACATTTACATTAGTTAAAGAATCAACCATATTTCAGGTTGAATTGAAATGATAATTTTCAAAAAAATGGATTTAAATTTAAATTGTTGAACCAACCACGGACGTAATTGAACTTACAAGACAAATTTTTAAATAAACAAAATTCCAAAAAAATACCTATACAAGAAGAAATTCAAAACAAATTTAATTAACGTTCAAAGCAAATGGCCACGGAGCCCTCTACTGAACATAACCCCAAAAATAGCCATCGGATGGGCTGCATCCGATTTGGTCACTCCGTTGTCGTGACTGCTTTCGCAATGCTTAAAAAGTTCTAAGTTGAATGAATTTTATAAAGCAAATGAGAATTATACGGGACGAAAAGAAATTTAATTAAACATTTTTCCTTTAAATCAACCAAAAATGTTGTTGACCCAACCATTTTTTCTTTTGAAATTTTCGTTCTGCTCGAAAATCAAAAGGACTGTGAATAACAATGCGCCCTTTAAAAAAAATCATGGTTAAGTTCGCTCATTGCAGATCTGAGTGCTAGTAGGACAGCTTGTATAGGATTACAGTCCTATTTGTCTTTTTTTTTTAAGACATTCCCGGACACAAATCTCTATCCGTGCTGGGGATAAGTTTAAAAGCGATTTTAGAAACGTTGTAAATTCCCTAATTATTTTTCCAAAAAACCTGAAAAGTTTGTGGAAATCTGACGTTTTATGGCAATTCCATTAAATAAAAGGTTATTGAAGGGTACTTTTTAACCTTTAACTGTGGACGTTCGATTTTTGTTACACTACCATGGACGTGCGCTATCTTTACGGGATGGGTTCTACCTTCATGAGAAAGTATCAGGCCCGTGCGCACGGTCTGGCCTAGCCAGCCGGATATCTGGCATCCTCCGGAGGAGAGGGGCACGAGATCCACAAACTGCAAGCGGTCTGTGAGACCGCACGTCCACAGTTAAAGGTAAAGTCTTTATAAATAGATTTCACAAGGGAATGGAAATGAATCAATGCAGGGGTTATAAACGAAGGATTATGTCATGGGCATTTATCTATGTCGCACACTAATCACTAAACAGGCACAATTCAAAATTTTTTCCTAAAATTTTTCATGTTCGCCAACATTTTACTACAGGAAAAAGAACGCTTGGAAAAATTTACAATGATATTTATTGATTTTACAGTATATATCATGGATTATTTTAAGGCGGCCGCTCTGGCCGCCTAGCCACTCTTAATGTAAAATTGGCCACTCTAAATCACAGAATTGGACGCTCTTAAAATATAATTTCGTAATGAAAACTCGTCGGAAATATGGAAAAAATTCTTTCTCTCCTTTCTTACGGCAGCGTGAAGCGGTCAATAGCGATAAAAAGTGGTACAAACGATTACTTTATAATCAGCGATTATTTGTGTTCCTTATTTTTATTAAAATAAAATACCGTTTAAGTATGTACAAAATTTATAAAAAAAAATGCATTAAAACCTATATTAAAAAAGGTCCGCTCTTAATTTTTTTTAAAATAATCTATGGTATATATATAACTATATATGTCACTCAGAAGCCGTTTCTATTTTGCCTTTTTTCAAACGGTCTTGGGTACCCACCAAAATGAGCATTTTTCACTTAGGTACTCACCAAAAGATTTCTCTCTCGCTCTTTTTTGCCTGCCGAGTAACATCTCTTTCTAACTGGCGCGAAATGTCCCGCCCAAATTCTATGAGAGTGACATATATCGTAATATATGCTTGACATATGTATGGAAAAGGTAAAATCTAATGTTAATCTGCTTTAATACATTCAATTAATATCAATTCGAGCAGATGTCCACACTTCGCTTCACTCAAAACAATTAGATATTTTTCATTTCAAAGTTCTGAGGCAGTCAATTTGACTTTAATTGCTTGCTATGTACTTATGTACATATGTATGTAGACTATAGCATGCGTCGCTAAGCCATTCCATGTTAACAGCGGTTTTTTTTCTTGAGCTCGCATGTCAGAGAACTGCCAATGTTCATTATTCATTGCCTGCACATGATACAAAAGCTGCCTAGGTCAGGGCTGTAAGATTGCTCGAGTCGTTGGGAAAATACTTTTAAAAATTGCCTTGCTCCCTCAATTAACTCGCGATTAGACTTTGCGCTCTTCAATTTTTCGCTATGCAATGCAAATTGCTTAGAACATTAGCAGCCGTAATGTGTGAAGATCGAAGAGTTTGTTGTAGAACACCCTTTGAATTGAACTTTTTGAGAAATTGTTCAAGTTTAAAAACATATGTGCGGATATTGCCTCAGTGTGCCAAGTTTCTTCATAGAGATGAACTTACATATTTTATTGAGTTGATGGGTCCATTCTAAATATTTAACTTTGAACCTATTTTAGATGTACGGCGTTGTATACATATGGGCGATTCCATGGATACTGTCCCACCTGTGACACTTACTTTTTAGGTTTTAGCTCATTTGAATGAAGAAAAAGGACGTGATATAAATAATTTTAGTTTTTGAAAGCCTTTAAAAATAGTTAGGCACTGAAATTACGCAATTTTTGCTCGGAATGACTGTCACGGGTGTTACCGGTGGGACCGTTTCTTGTGGAATTGCCCATATACCATATTTTTCTATTTACAGGTGCTTCTTGTATGTAGTTTTGCCTTCAGTGTGATGTAGAATCTAACTTCCATAGCTCCAGTCATCTATTCTAAGGAATTTGTTAGACTTATGGAGAGTTTTAAAAAAATTTTTTCAAATTAAAAACGTTTTTTTTACCACAGTAAAATTTTGAAAAGTTTTAAAACATCTCGACAATGCTTTTAAATACGGTGACAGCCGTTTGTTACAGTTTCGAAAGGCAGCTGCCTACAAGAATATGAGAGATTAAGGCCCGTTTTCTGAATTTCCGGTTAATGTCTAGATTAACTAGCCAGCACTTAAGCTAATCGAATGATTAAAAGTGTCGGTTAAGCAATTTCGTTTTATCGATGTCTAATTGGTGTGTTCTTGTTAAGAAGTGAGAAAATTGCAACGCGTTTCACAGAACATCTGTTTCTAAATTTCAAAACTAATATAGTGGTACTTCTTTTCTTATAAGAATTTTAAATTTTAAATAGATATACAGCCCAAAATTACAACGACGCGTCAGCAGTGGCAGTGACGGTTTTCGAAATTTTATGCCTTGTTCAGACGGAACGTGTTTCAGCTCCTATTCTTGTTTCGGGGCCGAAACAACAATGAAACACTTGATTCGTCATACAAGTTATGACATCCGAAAAACTTGGAAACTACGTGTTTCAGATCGAAACAATAGCGAAACAAGTAACAATTGCTATCATCTCTATATATTTGGATCGAAGAAATGCATCGATGTATTTTTTCAAGTCGCATCCCTACACTAGCACAATCAGCCCTATTCTAAATGAGTATTCTCCGGGAGTTTTTTCCCCAGAAATTTTTCTCCGCGGAAAAAGGGAAGCATTCTAAGCGTCAATAAAAGAAAAAAATTAACGACATTTGCTTAAAATCTTCAATATACATACTTGTTCCTTTATATGCACTCTTCCAGTCTTCCTTTAGATTCAGGCTGAATGTCATATTTCTGTCGCGCAGCAATTGAAAAACAATTATGAAAAATTGTTTCAGTTTCAGTCGCCGAGCGGCGTTTTCAGTCGA
Organism: Chlorops oryzae; assembly: GCA_020466095.1. NCBI lineage: Eukaryota > Metazoa > Arthropoda > Insecta > Diptera > Chloropidae > Chlorops > Chlorops oryzae. The sequence continues at coordinate 12,035 of JAIPUU010000006.1, forward strand.
CATTTCTGTCGGCGCCAAATTTGAAAAATTCAGTCACCGTTTTTTTTTCAGTCGCTCTTGTATGGGATTCAGTTTCAGTTACGGTTTCGGGCAAGTATTACATACAGTATGAGAAACGAGCTAATAGGCAATTCAACAAAGCTAATAGGCAATTCACCAAAGGCTACAACAACCACACGGCGTAACAGGCAATCCACCACGATGTCTCTTTGGGCATTGTTGTCGTCTCTAGAAATTGGGCAAGTACAAGCAGTTAGTTTTTTTTTAGGGATTTTTTTTCATTTATAAACAGAGAAAATCAGATATTATATAGGTTTTTTAAGAAAGATTATACCATTTTAAACTGTAGAATTTCTTTTAACATGTATTTTTTCTTTTTAGTATTAGAAAAATTTACGTACTACAAAAAACTGATTTCCGAGTTTTTGGTCTTGTTTAATTTAGACGTTTGTGTGGCATCCATGGACAACAGATGGTGCCAAATGGAATGAGTCAATAGTGCAAACGATGGTGAAAATAGTAACCGACTACAATTTGAACGCTTAGCTTTTAGAAATGAGACTTTCTGTCTGTCTGATTTTCAAAGGTATCCCTTCGTTCTAGGGTTTGTTATAAAATTCATAAATGCTGCTCCCAAACCAAAATTTTTTTATATACTTAGTGGAATTATTTATTTGGACTTAGTTAAGGGCATAAAATGTAGATTCCAAATATAGAAAAGTGGCCGCGCCAAAAGGCGTTATTCGAAAATTGAATTTTACACCCAAAATTCAGATGGCGCTTAAAACAAAGACGACATAAATATTTCTTTTTTAATCGTTGACATCCTCTACAAAAATTTACTTAAGTGGACGAATTTTAAGGGTACCTCCAGCACTAAGGTCAGCCTCAAATATCGTCTGAACTGCTGTTAAGTCATAATCTTTCGAGATATTTGCATGAAATAAGGAATTTGAGCTTATATTTAGCCTCCGATTAAAAATTTAATAGCTGTTTATATGAGTGAGGTATTCTATGGCCACGTTCTCTTTACTATAACACCCTTACTTTTTTCATTTTGAAACATGAAATTTAAAAATGTATAAATTCCTTTTATGTCGAATTATCTTGCTTTTTATTTGGTTTTATTATGTTTTAAGAACTCTTTTGAGTACTCGGTTCAGTATCGATAAAAGCTTTGCGCTTAGAGTATTTGTGCATCGCTGACGAAGTCGTTCAATTTAAATGCAATATTGAATACTGAATTGCGGGGGTCGCAGATACTCAAATGTACTCTAAAATGAAGGAGCATCTTTACTTTGTTGTTTGCAACTTCAATTTTACTTAAAAAGGGTCAAAATATAAAGTTACGGCATGTTTAAAAATCGCAAATTCTTCGACTTATTTTTGACAGTCAGCTGATTTTTACTCAACTTCACCACACCATTTGGAGCCATATAGCATTTTGACAGGCTTTCCCATACTGTAATACTTGGTTTCGGGTCCCAGCGGCTACACGGCTTTAATCGTAATTTGAGAAAACGAAATTTTGTTTTTTTATTAAAATAGCTGCCATTTAAGATTTAACCGGACATTCAGAAAATGGACCTAATTTTTCATTTTAAAAAAACAGTTTACGGAAAACCAAGAAAAGGATGAACTGGATTGATTTTTGTTTTTAAATACCCTTGGTATAATTGGCCCTCAGAATTAATTGATATTATTTGAATTCTCTCGAAACGATATTGCGACCCGATTGAACCCGAGTATGAAAAAATTCAAGTTATGGAAGTTTTACTGTATCTCGGATGCTCGACTTTTCTTCCCAATCTCCGAGAAATTTTAATCTTGATTATTTAATATTGAACGGGCAGTAAAAGAGATGACATAATTTGATCGAGCTTTGATTTTTCTGAATCTCGCTCCATATACATAACAGAAACATTCACTTCAGTGATTGTTTATATCGCGTTAACAAAAATCGCGATTCCTAAGCTCCGATTTAAAGCCTCTATTGATTGGAATGTGTACCTCCTGCATTCGAATTGCCCAGAGCTTCGGGCTGGCAAAGGCAACAAACAAAATAATTTATCCAAAAACGCTATTAAGCGGTGAACTTTGGCCTCATATTAGCACACAGCCTTGTTATCGCTTCATATTTCTGCTTAATATAGTTGTCTTGTACCCAAGTTGTGAAACGAAGCTACACTGAGCTTAAAATCGTAGTAAAAATAAAAAAAAAAAAAGTAGTTTATTTAACTACGAACAGCAATGGTTTGACTCTATTAACGGACGTAGCTAACCACAAGCGTAGTAAAAACGTTTTAAATCAGGGACCCAAAATAATAATTATTTTTGAGATTTGAATATTAAAAATCAGACTTTTTTTTTAATCTAAAAATAAAAATTATTTGTCAAGTTTTATTTTTTGATAAGGAAATAACAATTATTTTTGGAGTTTTTTTTTTTTTTTACTCAGAAGATACAACTTATTCTAAGGCCCGTTTGCTACTGTTCCGCATAAATTTTTTCGTTCCGAAAAACAAAAAATTTGTATGAAAATTTTGAAATTTTGAGAGGATATCGTAACGAAAAACTTTAACCGGAACAGTAGCAAATGGGCCTAAGAGTTTCAGTTTTTTAACTCAGAAAATAAAAATTGCTTTTAGGCCCATTTGCTACTGTTCCGGTTTAAGCTTTTCGTTACGATGTCCTCTCAAAATGTCAAAATTTTCATACAAATTTTTTGTTTTTCGGACCGAAAAATTTAATTGGAACAGTAGCAAACGGGCCTTCGAGTTTTATTTTTTGGTCGGATGATAAAAATTATTTTTGGAATATTATTTTTTACTCAGAAAATAGAAATTATTTTTCAAGTTTGTTGATGTTACTCACAAAATGAAAGTATTATGCAAAAATTGTTTAAATTCTTTGTGTTTTACTTGCAAGTGCCTTTTTAATTTGAAATGGTGCCTTGCATATTTTGCATTTTCACGAATTTTTCGTTTCGTAAAAGCTCTGAAAGTGGTAATATGTGTAAGAGTTTTATTTTTCTGAGTAAAAAAAAACTCAAAAACTAATTTTATATTTTTTGAGTAAAAAATATAACTCGAAGAATAATTTTTATCTTCTAAGCAAAAAAATTACGAATCGTTGTAAATTACACAATTGTAGTTTTCGCTCAGTGTACTCATTAAAAAGCCTTCTTCGATAAAAAAAAAAAAAAATTAAGCTCATTAATTTCGGACGCCGCGGCGTTTCGTTACCCTCCGAGCGATACAGTGGCTGTAATCAATTCTGTTAACGACAAAATGAATCAATCAAGCGAAATCGATGCATCAAAATGCAACAAAAACAATATATAAAAATAATAAAAATATAAAAAAAAACGGAAGCAACCGAGGCCAATTTCCATGTCTGTTTCTTTTTTTTCATATCTAATAATGGAATCGAAATCTTGACCTTTTCGGGTTCCTTCTGCGATATCTTTCGGCTATAGACAGACACTCTTCAAAGCAGCTTTAATATCCGATCATTATAAGGGAGCAAACATTCTTACCAAACTGCCCGAAGTTTAGCTTCCAACATGATCACTTCAATAGCGCAGTAAGCGGCTATAGAAATCAACTCTTGGTAAATTAATAAAAGGCACCCACAAAGAAATCGTTTTTGAAGTAAATGAAGAAACAATTGCTTTGGTCCGTCAAATGCGTCAATCGAAAAGTGCTTTGTTTTCATGAATAAATTGCTTCGTAAATTCCGGATGTAAATTCTGATTGAATTTAGTCGAACATCGGTTCAATTGTTGTTACGGTCTCCTTTTAAAATAGTTTCTGGAATGAAGCTTAATTATCCGAAAACAAAAACTTGTCTGTAATTGAAACGATCTATCGCCAATTTGCTCTGGTTACACCGAGAGAAAAAGGTAGTTATATTAACTGAAAAAGCAGGTTAAAATAACCGCGTTCACCGTTAATTGCACAGGTATACAAGGTTTTGGACCAGCGAAACTGGATAGCGACCCTATAGGAATTTTTCGTGCTGATTCCGAATCTGGTACCCGTTTTTCTCTATCACGTCAAGTTTTTGAGAAATCGTTAAATAACGGTTTTTGACATTTTTACCTATAGTCTATGTCAATAATGAGGTCGTAGACCCTATATGCCTTAACCGATTTCAAAGTTTTTGGTACTCATATGAAAGAGGAATGACAACGCAACATATCCTTTATAGACAAATTTTGGAATTGATTCAGTAACTTGGAAGCTATAGGGCAAAAAACGCGATGCTGATTTCCAATTTTTAGCGATTTTGTTTAAAAACTTGAAATTCAAATGGTTATAATTTCCGAACCAAGGCTGGTATTCCAGGTCTTAATACTTTGAATGAAAGAACAATCAATTGAAAAAGTTTTGAGCCCAAAACAAAAAAAATCCGTTGCGTCGTTCTAATTTTATGAGGATTTTCGCTGAAAATGACAAAAACGAATTTTTATTTTTGGTATATTTCTTCGCTCGTTCATATGTATATTTCAGTTCGAATTGTGTATGTTGGTAAAACTGGCTTAAAAAACATAAAACTTAAATTCTATTTTAAACCTATCTTTAAAGCTAAAACCAATTTAAACTTTAAAAATTAACAGAATTTGAACTGAGCCTTTTGTATTGTTTACTATCTGTTTCGCGTATAAGGGACCAGCAATAGTCACTCAACTGCTGGGTCCATTCAAAAATTTCGTAAAGGCGCTGCAGCGAGATGGACCAGCCTTCCAATATTTGATTAAATTTTTTCCGAAAATTTCCTATGCCAAAATTAAAGAAGGTGTTTTTATTGGACCAGACATCAGAAAAATCATGCGTGATGAACACTTTTCGAAACATCTGTCACCTATAGAAGCAGCTGCTTGGTCATCATTAAAAGACGTTGTGGGAAATTTTTTGGGAAATAAAAAAAGCGACAACTACATAAAAATAGTTGGAGGACTCTTGAAAAATTATCGAAAAAATGGGAGTTCGGATGTCACTAAAAATACATTTTCTCCACTCACATTTGGATTTCTTCCCCGAAAACTTGGGCAAAACTAGCGACGAACAAGGAGAGCGCATTCACCAGGACCTACAGAGGATTGAAAAAAAATTATAAGGGCTTTTGGGATGAAGGAATGTTGGTGTCCTCTTTTTTTATCAAGGGAGTAACCAAATCCAATAAAAAATCGAAGTCATTCGGACATATTCGAAGGAAATTTAAATACCCCTTCGAATCGGTGCTTCGCAATTCGGGCAGCAATTTTGCAAAGCACCCTTCCGTATTTCTTTTTTCCACTATTCTTTACCCAAGTTGTCCTTTTCTTTATTGGTACTTCATCCTCTTCGTCTTCTTCCAACAATAAACTGCGTATTTGCTTTTTGAAGACATTTTTCTCAACGTACGTGATTTAAACGAATCGTCTTGTTTGTATTTCATATTTTTATACTTTTCCTCTAACGGTTAAAATTTGATCAAGACCACCATTCGCGAAATTTGCAAAATTTTGATTTTCACTATTTTGAATTGAATATTTCGCAGCTAAACAAAATGTCCTCTAACGGTTTAAAATTTGACCATGACCTTCATTCGCGAAATTCGCAAAAATTTTCATTTTCACTATTTTGAATTGAGTATTTCGCTGCTAGAAAAAATGTCCTCTAACGGTTAAAATTTGACCATGCCCACCATTCGCAAAAAATTTTTACTTAAATATAATTTCGAATTTGTGAAGTTAAATCGAAGCACAGATAATGTGTAGCTAGAACAACGAAAAGGGCAGGAATTTTTGTTAAGGTAATGTTTCAACATATTTAAGGCTGAGGAAAAGGTATGTGTGCAATCGGCTTAGCCGATGTAAACTTCTTTACTTGTTTTAATTTAATATTTAATACCAAATAATTTTCAAAAAAACACCAAATAAAAAATTTTGTACCAAACACTATTGTTCCAAATAGTGTGATATAGGGATAAATATTTCCCAAATGTGTTTGGCATAAATGTATTTGTTCATATTTGACTAAACAGAAAAATGATAAATATTTCTAAAAATTTGAAACGTGTGTGATAGGGTTGTTTGTTGTTAATAACAAACACTCGTTTGTTGTCAAATAATAATCAAATAAATTTAACAAAATATTTGGTTTTTTACCAAATAGTCTGATCTTAGCTTAAAACCTTAAAAATTTAGGAGCAAACTTTTGTCTTGCAAAACAACTACACTCTGAACAAACAAAAAAAAAACTGTAATTTAAAAAAAATTCAGAAAAATTTCCGCCGCCAGCAGGGATAGAACCCGAAGCTCGGGACTTGCGAATCACAGCTTAAACAACTGAGCTATCGAAACCTCCGGAGACGGTTGATCAGAATGCGAACTTATACGTCTAGGTGAACGAAAGCGAATTTGAACATAAAAAGTAACTGTTTTTCAACTGTTAAACTGACTGACTTTTTCAGTGTATTTAACGCGGAATACAGTTTATTTGACCACTCTTATTTAACTGTTATAAGTAGTTGATTTAACTGTTGTTATTTCTCTCGGTGTAGGGTCGTATTCATGAAGTATTTGCGGGGGAGCTAGAATAGTCACGATTGCAACTTTGCGATCACTAAAATGGTGAACAATATGTGTACTTAATGAGTTAAAAACCTTTTACTGCTATTATATTTTCTCCTTTCTATAAGTTTATATGTATGTATAAGATTCGCAAAACTGCCATTCGAATAATTCATTTTATACTCCAGTCTTTGGAGCTTTGAGCTTAAGCTCTCAGTGTAGACATAAAATTCAAACGTATTATAAAATGATAATATTATATGTATAAAAGATCTGCCACTATAAATTACATTCCGCGAACGCGCCTGCTGTTCCTCATAACAAACAGATGCACAAACGCCGCTCTTAAATTATTTCAATTGATTGTTTGAACTTGTACCTATTTTGACAAAAGCCCTGTCCGTCTTATTCAAATGAGTACGTTTTTTGTGATATTATTTATTCTATCGTTGATTTATATTGATACGATCGGACAATCTGACACTTAACAAGACAAGTCATCGCCGAAAACGTCGTTTAATATATTAAAAGAAGCGGATAATGAGTAGGAATCCAATGACTCTCTGCGGGTATAAGTTGATTTTATTGGAAAACTAAACCGACGAAAGCTTGTCTGAACTGCACAAAAAATGTGGGGGCAAACTATACGATAAATGGTATAATGAAGTATGTATAAAGATTATTTCTGGAAAAATAGCGCAATAAAAACGAAGCTCCTATCAAAAATAATGAGTTGCAAAGTATCTATATGAAAATAGAAACTAATCAGTGTTTCAGAGCAGGAGATAGCACGTTTTTGAGTCGAAGAGAGAAGGCAATGGAGTTCCAGGTACGACAAGAAAATGTTGAGAATATTTGAGGTAGTTGGGTAAGAAGGTATGAAGTTAATCCAGCGAGTTTTTTGTAGAATGAAATCTAAGGAAACTTGACTAACGGAATCTAAAAGTAGATAAAATACGTCATTTGCATGTCGCTCATTTACTTCAAGAATGTCATACATATCTCAAAAAAAATCGATTTTGAGAAAAACGCGTTTAAAGTTTTCATTTCACTTGCATTTTGATGAAAAAAAGAAGACATTATTCTCTTCCCAAAAAGACAGTATACACCCAGAGAAAAAACCACATAAAATCATTAAAAACCACATTGATTCAATGCGAAACCAGTAGCGGACTTTGGGGTGGTCGGGGTGGTGCGACCGATCGGGGCGCTGACGCTTTTTAATTTACTAGTGAATTCCCTAAACTTACCAAAAAATTAATAAACATATTGGCAGCACTCGAGTGGATCGCAGTATGTCGTTTATTTTAGGTGAATGCCCGGAAACGGAAAAGGACATAATCTATCTCTTTTTAACATTTAAATTGCAAGGGTTGGGGATGTTTATGATAGAGCGAAATACACAGCTGATTTAAATTCTTGAACGAGTTTGCCACCTGCAGAAATGCAAAAGCACCCAGACAACTAAAAAACAAGTAAGGGAGTTATAGTCAGGCGAGCCTGACAATAAAATACCCGACACAGACACACATGTTTCAATAACTTTTTAACCACGCCCAAAAAACAGGACCACTAAGTAAGAATATTCAAGAGGTTTTTAAGGCCATTAGGGCCCCATATACCGACTTTTGTTAAATTTCTTTATGAAACCGCCCCTTTTCCACGCCCACTTTTCAATATTTTTTTTTTTTTTGCAATTCTAATCGGAGGCTTAAATATACGATCAATTTCTAAGAGGCTGTTTCCACTACAGCCGCATCTTGAATTTTTGAGATTGGTGTTTCCATTAGCATTTTGCATGTAGCATCTTTCAAATCAGCTGTTTTTTGTTTACAATCGAAATGCGTATGCCCAGCAAACTCGCTCGCCTTGATTTTTTTCATTGGAACAAGGAATTCAATAAATTTTATTATAATATAGAATGGGTTTCTTGCATTTCTTCTTGGTTTCCACCGCCATTTTTGCTGAAAATGTCTGCAATGCTGGTTATTCACATATGTTTCAATAGATATGTGCTGTTAAAATCGATAGATAATCGGAAAAAATCGCATTTTCTTCGCATCTTTTAAAGATGCGGTTCAGAATACAACAACAATTGCATGTATATTCATACGGCATCTTTTCGCATCTTGCCAAAATGCTGAAAGATGCAAGATGTGGCTATAGTGGAAATGGCCTCTAAAAGAAATGCCATTTTTAATACGAACTTTCGACCAGTTTGATGAACATTTTTATACCTTTTCCGAAGGAAAGGGTATATTAAGTTTGGCTCGGAGTATGTAACATGCCAAAGGAGTCGCGATAGATATAGACAATAAATATATTCTTGATCAGGGTGACAAGAGGGAATCGATCTAGCCATGTCTGTCTGTCTGTCTGTCTGTCTGTCGGTCACAGTTTAGTTTTTCGTAATTTACTCCTAAGCCATGAAAGATATCATATTGAAATTTGGCATGGACTTGAACCAGGTAAATGTCCGAAAAACTGCACAAAAATTGTTTTCGTAGTCCCTTCTTGGGTCGT
>JAIPUU010000668.1:0-21026 GCA_020466095.1 Chlorops oryzae
AGCTACAAGATGAGCTGCTCTGCTGTTTGACTCATAACATCCCTCCCCCTTTTGAAGACGATGCCACGTTTTGGCATTCAAATTAACGGTGGAAGGTAAGTTTGTCATTGCTATTGGAAGGATTGCCGCAAAAGCCATCTTAGTGTTTTGAATCATCTGTTATAGGAAGATTGGCTGCTTGTTGGGATCCGACAGGAAAACTATTTATTTGGTCCCAAAATTTTAAGTGGTTTAACTTTCATATTTTTGTTGGTGCAACTCTGGAACTGCTCGAACTTCCGACTAACGTTTTGAGTTTTCTTGTTTCTGGTTCTGGTAGGTGATGACCTTACGCCATATTGGTTAATTACGAAGCTTGTGGTCAGCATGGTCAGCATCCCATCGATGTCCTCTCCTGCGTCATTCTGCTATAGATTCGATTGAGACAGTTGGAGTGTGTTTTTATCACTATTTAATTTTTCTTTTTTTTTTTTATTTGATTTTTTTTTTTTTTTTTTATAAATTTTTTTTTTTTTTCATACTTGTTCTTTTTTTTTCAATTTATTTATTATTATTTTTTTTTTTTTTTTTTTCATTAAATATTTTCTTTGTTTCAACTGTCTCCCACCTGTAATTTACAAAAATTTGACTTACAGATTATAATATATATTTTAATTTTATAATATAAAAATTGTATAATATTCTTAATTATATAATTCAGTTTTAAGCTACTAATTTTTCGATTTTTCTTACAACTATATACATATATGTTATCGAAATTTTAGTCTTTTATTGCAATTTAAATTTTTACTATTAGTATGATCTATTTAAATTTCATGATTTCGAACATTTTGAATTTTAAATTTTGTATGTTTTTTCCTCAGAATATTTTTTTTGTTTTTTTTTAAATAATTTTGAATGATTTTATATATTTTATATTTATAATTTTTTGAATAATTCGCTTTTCTTTTCTTTAAACTTTGAAGTGCAACTAGTGGGAAATTACTCCTTTTTTTTTTGTGAAGTGTAATGTCAAATTTTGTTAATTTAGATACTTGATTTTTTTTTTTTTTTATTATTATTATTATTATTATTTTTTTTTTTTTTTTTTTATATGTATATCTCCAATTTCCTCTAATTTTTTTTTTTTTTTTTTTTTTTTTTAAATAATTTTTTCTTACCAATCGCCCTAATTTAAAAATATTGCAATATAAGCAAAAATGTAAAAAATTAATATTAAAGTTTTTTTTTTTTTTTTTTTTTAAACCGTTTCTTCATTCTTGCTATATTCTTTAATAATTTCTTTTGCAGGGGTTTTCTCTCTTTTTATTCTATACAAAATGATTACAACTATGAAAAGAGTGACAAAAATTATTGTTGATACTGAGGCGCCTGAAATCATTTGTAGCTTCCGATGATAGGTGATTGCTGCTATCTCTTCGTTTGCTTTTTCTTGATTCAAAATTAAGTCCTCGAAATTTGGAACTTCTTGAAGTAAAATTGGGTTTCTTTCTTTGGGTACAATAAACATTTCTTTATATTCTGTAACCCTGGATTTAAACTGAAACGAACCTATTTGTAGGGTGCAGTTCTGGAAATTAAGGAAATAGTGTCCTGTTACGTATTTTCGCCTGGCATCGCAGGTGCTATTAATAAGAGTTTCTTTCGCATTTATTAAAATAACTATATTCTCTTCTAACGCTATTATTTCTTCTTTAATATTTTTTGACAGAGAACATTTGCCTATCACAACACAATGCCTGCTTCGTTTCATGTTAAAAATTGACTGACCTATTCCGAAGGTGAATGTTTGGTTGTTTAGCTCTACGATTGTTTCGAGCCCAGCGACTATTTGTAATGAGCTTTCATTTGGTATTGGTACCAATAACGACTTTTCGATTTCTGTTATCGTGGTGGGTACTTTGATGACAAAAATAATTTTGTCATCTTTTGTTGCCACGCCGAGTGTCATTCCCTTTAGTTTATTAATATTAATGTTGTACTCGTTAATCTCTTCTCTTGATAATATTGCTGGATTAATGATTCCAGTCCTTGCGGACGCAATATTTTGTTGAATCAATTCCGCTTGGCTTTTTAACATTTGAAGCCTAAACAGCAACCTAATTGCTAACTCTTCGGTCAGCACCTCGTTCTTGAATTCTGAATAGTTCGTATAAAGTTCTTTTAGTATTTTTTGATCGGTTTCGACAAGGTTTTTTATTCTGCTCACCGACTCATTGAAATTATTGTTAATGCGGACCTGTTGATTCATATTTCGAATTATTTGTTCATTGTTCGCATCTACCCTACCGGCTGCGCCAATAATGTTGAGAGGTGATCTTCAATAGTTTCTCGATCGTTTGCGTCCATAGTCCCGAATAGCCACTTTAGCCCTGTGCCGATGCCATCGAACGGGCTTCTTTTTTCTCGTTTTGGCAATATTGTATGCAAGATTGCTTCAATGGATTCGGTTTCTGCAGCAATGAGTTGGTCGTATAGGGTGTTGTTTAATAAACTTCTGGACTCTTCGAATTTTTGCAAAATATTGTGGATCTCTTGTGGAACAATTTTGTGCAGAATGTAGTCATATCCAGTCACTACCTCGGCTGTTCCAATTTTTATTTCGGCAAACCCCAAATTTGATTCGATCTTTTCCATATATAACTGCTGGTATGAGGTGACCGAGCTGACGAGACATACGTGACATACAATGCCTAAAATTGAGAACTAATCCATGCCATTAGTTATGTTGTCTAGTAATTTCTTACTGGGGTAGTATTGTTCTTGTCAAAAGTGTTGATTGGCTATTTACATTGAACTTGAAAACTTTAAACTGTTGCATAATTAATTTTGAACTTGACCTGTTTTCCTTTCGACTGTCTTTTGTTTGTTTGAGTTCAATTATTAATTTCTTATTTTTTCCAATATTGCAATGTCAAGTGCACTATATTAAAAAAAATGTGTTTGCTCATCAACATTTACTTCGCGGCTGGCTTCAACTGTTCAAAAATTAAAAAAAAAATTATTTTGCTTTTATTGTGTCTTCGCTTGTTTTGATATGCGAGAAAATTGTTTATTTTTTATTTTTTTAAGATATGTAATTGTCGCGTGGTGGAGCTTAATTTCTGGTAGCGCCAGTTTGAAATAGGATCGCTTCGAAAATAAGAAAAAGCAAAGAATGAGTTTATTCTATAAATTTTCATTTAAGTAGTACTTTAAGGGCCTGGTAACAAAATATGTATTGTGTGGCGTTTGGAATTGCTTGCGCCCTTTGTGCACGTATTTTGTTTACTATTTCGCGTACCTTTATGTTCTTTTTATTTTCTTTCAAATCTAAGGCGATATTTAAAGCTATAAAAACGCATGTTCTACCTATGCCTGCAGCGCAATGAACTATCATCGGCGGCGGATTTGTTATATTAGTAGTTAACCTCTTTTGATTTTCCTTAACTAATCTTATAAATTGCCATAATAATTTAGCATTTGGTATGCCTTGATCGGCCCAACACTTAAATTGCCAATGGTAAATTTTTCTAGAAGTTTCTGATTTTTGATCGTATAGTTCTAATTCCGTACAAACAAAATTCTTGTTTTCATTTTTATTGAGCGTTTTAACGCGAAATTGGGAAAATATTTCGGTGGAATTTACGTCAGCTTCCCAGTATCTAGCACATTCTCTCGACTTCGTGAGCATAACTATGGTATTACAATTTTGCTCCCATACCATTTGCCAGAAGTCTTGTATAGAATTTTCGAGAGGTCCCTGCGTAGCTATATATGACTTCGTCTTTTTGTATCCATCCACAAAACTAGCATGAATATATCCTGATATATTCTCCTGATGTGGTGATAATTTTACACGACTGTGGTCAAAACAAGGTACGTTCTTATAGCGATTCTTTTCTGAATTTCCTAAAAAATGTTTAAAAGATCCCTTGACTGGAATTCGAATCAATTGTGCATGCTCTTCGGTTAGCTTGCGGTTAATATCTTCTGCCTCTTTCCCTGCTTTTATATATTGAATGTTCGCTTTTTCCTGATTGACTTTTAACAAATTTCTGTGGAATGTTTTTTCTTTGCCCTTGATTAAAATTCTAGCATTTACAGAAGTGGGAAGTGATACGACTCTATAAGGTCCCTCCCAAATAGGTGAAAATTTATTCTTTCTGGTTTGGTTTTTCAGCCAGACCTTATCTCCTACGTTAAATTCTCTAATTTTCGATCCCTTATCATAGTATATTTTTCGAATTTTGCTTTCCTTTTTCTTGATTTTGTCGAACTAATTCATGCGTTCTTTGAATCTGGTACTTTAATATTTTCGAATAATCATCAATATTGTATAGAGGAGCGGGCTTTCTTTTTAGATTAACAGGTACATCAAAGTCGAAACCAAAAAAGTGTTTTGCTAGGCGTTTGTTTCGTAGTGCTGCGTACAGTATTATTGTGTACATGCATGGCATGATGAAGCCAATCATCCCAATTTGTACCGTCTTCTTTCGCAAAAGTTCTTAAAATTCGGCTAATGGTCTATGGCTTCTTTCTAAAGCACCATTGGCTTGCGGATGATATGGAGAAGTTTCTATTTTCTTAATTCCCATTAGCTTGCATACTTCCTTAAAAAGTTTTGAAGTGAAGTTTGTGCCATTGTCAGTGACAAGAATTCTTGGAATATTGAATTTTGAAATTACTTCGTTAAAAAACGCTTTTGCTACTGTCGATGATTCTGCATCGGGAATGCCTGTACATATGAAAAATTTTGAAAAATCGTCTAGAAATGTAAGAATATATTTATTACCGCTTGAAGTGACTGGTAGGGGACCCACCATGTCCATATATATATTATCAAAAGGACGTTGGGATATCTTTGTGAGAACCATCGGCATTTTCTCGACCTTTGAACTTTTATTTTTCTGACAAAGTTCACATGTTTTCACGTAATCTTTTATTTGTTTTTGCATGCCTTGCCACTTAAATTGTTTTCTAATTCTCAAAAACGTCTTCATTGTGCCTTTATGACCTCCTATGGGTGAATCATGAAATGTTTTAAGGACCTTTACAACCTCTACTAGGTAGGCACCTTGTCGTGGTGTAGGGGCTTAGCTACAACCCGAGCCACACCGAAATGAATGACACCAGCACTCTCATGGGGTCCTGGGGTCAGTCAGATTGGTATCTGGATCGGAGAGTACAACCAAGATCTACCGATAGGTTAAGGTAGCTTGTGTTGTCTGTAGTTTATGTTTGTGTCTGTTCTGTAGGTAGTGGGGAGGGGGCTAGCTAGCCAGGTCTGAATGGCTATTAACATCCAGCGTCTCAGGGAGCAGGCGAACGGCAGGGACCGTCGCTGAGGTGCTAGCTAATTGGTCAGCCTCGTAAGAGGAAGTGCGTCTGTCTATCAGACCAATGGACAGTGTTTGGTACGGTCATGTCTCTGCCAAACTCTATCCGCCGACAGTCGTGCGGGGGTGAAGGAAAACACCCTGGGTTTGCAAGGAGGGAATGAGTGACATTGTTTTTGATAAGTGTTTAGTAGCGTAAAGGGTGACAGCTTAGATTTGAATGAGCAGAATGTACGAGACCCAAAAAAAACCCCCTAAGCTGCGGTGGAACAGCTATGCCTGCAGCACTTGGTCGCGGGGTAGAGCGGCGTAATAGCGAACTGCGGATACCGGGCGACCTCCGCTTTTAATTAGCCTTCCGTCGGTACAAGGGCTCTGCCGACGGTGACTGTTTACTTCCCTTTTACTCGTGGGAATCACATGGACAAAAATTTAAAAAATCCAAAAGGGGTTGATGCGCTTCTTACAGCATCAAACACTGCTGCTGCCGGGCAGCCTGTGAATGACGTCCTTATGACCATAGGGTCTAAGGACAAAGGTAACAACGCAGATGGCGCTGCTGGGCACATCTGCGAGAAAGCAACAATTGTGGAAAATGCCGGTTTTCGACAATTGAGCGAGTTGAGCGGCACAGACACAGACGTGTCCGACGCAGCTCCAGCTGACATTGACGAGGTTAGCATCTGTTCGGATCGTTCTGGAGCTACTCTCGTCAATGACGGTCTGGAGGAAGTTAGCTTACAAGGCCAACAGGGATTTGTTAAGCTAACTTCCGCCCAAAAGAGGCGTTTCAAGCTCTATCTGAGCCAAGGTCTCTCTAGGGAAGCTGCCCTCGACAAGGTCGCAGATTTGAAGCCGAAAGCACCCGTAAAACGGGCGCTCTCGGACGAAAAATCCACGCCATTGGGCAAGAAACCCAAGCCCAATACGGGGCAGGGGCACTCTAAGCCCACTTTCAGCGAGGTGGCTGGTCGGGCCAAGGGGATCAAACTAGGGTTTGTCCCTCTTGACTTAGCCAGCAGTCCTCTTAGTAGCGTGCAGGTGGCACAGCTACAAGAGGCCATTATTGCGACCGCCATTGAGCTCAGCTCGGACGAGGTTAAGCCTGAATTTGAAGGCTGTTTTCCTCGCACGGGCTGGCTCATGTTGGTCTGCTCTAATGAACCTACTGCTGGGTGGGTTAGAAAGAATGCAGGTCAGATTTTGCACAAGGCTGGTTTTGAGTGCAAAGTGGTGGAGGAGACGGAGCTCCCAAGGTCACACCTTGTGCGGGGTTATTTCCCACACAGCTGCGACGTTGAGAGCTCGATGATCTTGGCTACCATTGAAGCTCAAAACAAGCTGAAGGCAAAAACCTGGAAGGTGTTGCAAAGGACCGCTGAGGGTTCGTTGCTCCACCTGGTCATGGCAATCGACGACGCTTCCTGGTCGACACTGGTCGAACAGAACGGCAGGATTGCCTACAGGTTTACACACTTGAAGTTGTTGCTGAAAGGCATCAACGACAGAGGTGCGAAGCAGGCTGCAGGATCGGTTGAACAGAAGGTTCAACAGCGTAAACCGGCTGCAACTAAGGTTGCACCGGAGCAGACGGCACCAACCTCTGAGCTGCCATCTACAAGCGCGGCAGCCATTCGCCAAGGCATTTTGCGACCACCTGTGGGTAAGCGGGCGCCAACGCCGAAGGAGCGTCCCACTAACAAGGGGCCACGGAGGGCACGACTTCAGAGAGAAGTCGCTGTCTCTCTAGGTGCGACGAAGGCACCTAAATGAGCACAATAAGCGTGCTCCAGGCGAACCTGCATCACGCAAAGGGAGCGTCGGCCACCTTATGCAGGACTTTCGCCTTGAAGGGGCTAACCATAGCGCTCATTCAGGAGCCATGGGTAGTCGAAAGAAAGGTGTGTGGCCTACAACATCAATCATGTAAGTTGATCTATAAACGTGACATTGAAATGCCACGGACTGCATTAATGGTCAGAAATGGTACAAATTGCATTCCTATTCCAGAATTTATACAAAGGGACTTGGTGGCGGCTATGTTTGAGGCCCCTACTGAGTGCGGCACCCGGGACATTGTCATAGCGTCGGCTTACTTCCCGGGCGATGTCGAAGAAGCTCCACCTGAACCAATTAAAAAATTGGTAAGTTATTGTTTTTCAAATAACTTACAATTTATTGTTGGTTGCGATGCCAATGCGCATCACACCGTATGGGGTAGTACTGGGGTTAATAACCGGGGACAAATGTTGTTGGAATACCTCATGGGCAACAACATTAGCATTTTGAACAAGGGTTCAGAACCCACCTTTATTAACTCCATTAGAAAAGAGGTACTTGATCTCACTTTATCTAGCCAATTTATCTCCAATTATGTTGTTAACTGGAGAGTCTCGAAGGATATTTCCTTATCTGATCACCAGCATATTCTTTTTGATTAGCCAGGACAGAACACTTATGATACCATCTTAAGTAAGCACATTAACTGGAGTGCTTACAAGCTATCCTTAGCCAGCAAGACTGATTTGCTGATCAACACTATGAACTCTGTTGAGGAGTTGGATGTGGCAGCTAATCAATTAAATCTGGCGATCTCCCTCGCCCATCAGGAGGCCTGTAAAGTCAAACCACGTCACTCCAGGCGGGATGTGCCGTGGTGGAACAACAGGCTTAATGATATGCGTAGGGAGGTTAGGAAGCTTTTCAACGCAGCGAAGCGTTCAGGGAAATGGGAGACCTATAAAAGATCCCTGACCACATATAATAATGAAATTAGGAAATCGAAAAGGACTTCCTGGAGAACCTTCTGCGGCAGCATCAACGACTGCCCACAGGCGGCTCGCCTACATAAAGTTCTGAGGAAATCTCTTACAAACGACATTGGTCTTTTGAAAAAGAGTGACGGCCTCTATACAACAAACGGCAGTGAAACACTACAACACTTGCTAAACGTACATTTTCCCGGGTCGATCGTAGGGGACGACCTTGACGTAAATCATGTTGCAAACTATGAGCAACCTCACAGCAGACTCAGGTCTCTGTCAGGCCTCATATTTGACACTGACAAACTGAGATGGGCTATAAGTTCTTTCAGTCCACTCAAGTCTCCGGGGGTAGACGGCATTTTTCCGGCTCTCCTTCAGAACGGCATAGACGTCCTTTCTGAAACACTAATCGCCCTCTTCCGGGCTAGTCTCTGTTGGGGGTATATACCCAAACCATGGAGAGAAGTTAAAGTGGTCTTTATACCAAAATGTGGTAACAGACCCAGTGAAGATGCGAAATCTTACAGACCAATAAGTCTCACATCTTTTCTGCTGAAAACTATGGAACGATTAATTGATCGTTACATTCGTGCGGAATTGTTAAATAGTCAACCCCTGCATCGCACTCAATTCGCTTATTCTAAAGGGAAATCAACCGAATTGGCCTTGCACAGCCTTGTGTGTAAAATTGAAAAAGCCCACTATAACAAAGAAACTGCTCTGTGCGCTTTCTTGGATATAGAAGGAGCATTTGACAACACGAGCTATGGCTCAATAACAAATGCTCTAAGAAATAGGAATATCAATTCCAACATCATATCTTGGATTGAGGTTATGCTTCGAAACAGAAAAATTAAGTCGACTCTAGGCAACAGCACGATAGCGGTGAGTGCTGTCAAAGGTTGCCCACAGGGAGGGGTGTTGTCTCCTTTACTGTGGTCAGTGGTTGTCGACGAGCTGCTAATTTACTTAGAAAATAATGGTTGTGATGCCATTGGTTACGCTGATGACCTTGTAATTACAGTGTCCGGAAAACACGATAGTTGTCTGTCCGAGATTATGGCAGGACACCTTCGACGCGTAGTGACGTGGTGTGAGGGTGAAGGGCTTGCAATAAACCCGCGGAAAACTGTCGTGGTTCCCTTTACATTGAAACGTAAGTTGAACTTGGGTTCTATCTTCCTAGGTGATTTCAACATTCCCTATTCCAACGAAGTAAAATATTTAGGACTTATCCTCGATAGCAAACTAAATTGGAACACTCATTTTGAAAAAGCCTATACTAAAGCACTAAGAGCCCTATGGGTAACGCGGTCTTGTATAGGAAAAACTTGGGGCCTTAACCCCAAAATAATTTTCTGGATCTACCAGGCAGTGGTACGTCCAATTTTCACATATGGGTGTCTAGTCTGGTGGCAAAAGGTCACGCAAACTAAATCCATTACCATGTGTTCAAAACTTCAGAGACTTGCGTGTCTCTTAATAACCGGTGCGATGAAGACATGCCCTACAGCAGCACTTGAAGCTATTGTTGGGCTGACTCCCTTGCACATTCACACCCAAACATCAGCTGCACTTTGTGCAATTAGGCTGAAGATACCAACCAAACAATTTCTTCCTGACTATGGTCATCAAAAGATCTTGAAATGGTTTGGAGTCAACAAAATACCACTTTGCGTGAGTGATTTTGTTGACGTAGAGCTTCACTTTGGAAGAAAATTCAAAGTGCACTTCCCATCCCGGTCAACGTGGTCGAATGGAGGCCCTCAGCTTGACCCCAAAAGCTTGATTTGGTACACCGATGGATCAAAAATGGATAACGGGACTGGTGCAGGTATATATGGACCAGGCACAAGTATATCGGCACCTATGGGCATATGGCCTAGTGTCTTCCAAGCCGAAATCCATGCAATAAATATATGCGTAAGATCCATAATCAGCAAAAATCCCGTGGGCCAAAAGATTGTCATACTTTCTGACAGTCAGGCCTCTATTAAAGCCCTATCATCTTGGGCTTTTAAGTCAAAGCAAGTCCTCGAATGCTTTGGACTACTTCAGAAACTAGCGACACGCAATAAAGTTGATTTATTTTGGGTCCCTGGTCACACGGGGATTGATGGTAATGAGCTAGCTGATAGTCTAGCAAGAAAGGCATCAAACACCCCTTTTATCGGTCCTCAGCCTTTTTGTGGGATGAACTGGGCGGGTATCAGAGAAAAAATCAGAGAGAAAGAAAATCTCCTTCGCCTTGTGTACTGGGACGACTTTCCCGGACTGAGGCAGAGTAAATTGCTTATAAAACCTTACTCTTACTCCAATATTCTTAAGCTTTCAAAAGATAGCATAAGATTGCTTACGGGTTTTCTTACTGGCCATTCTGGGCTTAAGTATCACCTGCACAAACTTCGCCTTTCCGATAATTCGGAATGCAGATTATGCCTCGAAGACGAAGAAACAACTTTGCACATTCTTTGTGAATGTCCTGCCTTAATACATCACAGAAGAAATGTATTCCATTCGGAATTTCTGTCATTAGGACAAATTAGGAGTTCTTCTCCAGAGGTGATTCTGGACTTTATTAGGAGAGCTATGAGGGGCTTTTCATAAAAATAGTGAATCTTGGCACAATAGGTCATCTAGGCCGCAGTGCCAGCCTTTGGGCAGATTCACGCTCCATATCATTATTATTATTATTAAGGACCTTTACAATCTCCTTTGGGTCAGTTAAAACTTGTGCCATGTCTTCTTCCATATTTTCATCAGTTATTTCATCAGGATTTTCTTTAGCCTGAGCTCTTGTTACTACAGATATTGTGCTGTCGATATGTGGAATTCTACTCAAAGCGTCAGCGTTTTGATTATTTTTTCCGGGCTTATAAAAAATTTCAAAATCGTACTCTAAAAGTTTAAGGCGAAAACGACCTAGTCTCGAATCTTGTTCCTTTAAATTGGCTATACCTTTTAATGGCTTATGATCGGTGTATATTTTGAAAGGTCTCCCCAATAAATAGGTCCTAAAATTTTTCACAGCCCAAACTATTGCCAAAAATTCTTTCTCAATTGTAGAATATCGTTTCTCAGTTTCACTTAACGCTCTGCTGGCAAAATAAATAGGCAAATCTTCCCCTGGTTCTCCTTGCGAGAGAACAGCTCCTAAGGCTTCATTACTAGCGTCTGTTGTTAGTATAAAAGTTTTCGAAAAATCTGGATACTGAAGTAAAGGAGGTGAGGTTACCGCAGCTTTAAGCTGTTCCATGGCCTTCTGACAATCATTATTCCATTCAAACTTAACGTTTTTTCTTAATAATTTGTTTAGTGGAACTGAAATTTTTGCCGCATTTGGTATAAATTTGCGATAATAATTGATTAATCCAAGGAAAGCTTGTAACTCTTTTACATTTCTGGGTGGTGATATTTTTTGTACACTTTCTACCTTTAGTGGATCTGGCAGCACGCCTCATTCCGAACATTTATGCCCTAAATATATAACTTCTTTTTTAAGAAATTGACATTTCTCTGTTTGAAGCTTTAAACTGTTATGTCTTAAGACTTCAAAAACCTTACATAATCTTTCTTCATGCTCTTCTAAATTCCTAGCATAAATAACGATATCATCAAGATAAACAAAACAATCAATTCCCTGCAAACCAGTGAGAATGCTATTCATTATGCGTTGAAAGGTTGCAGGTGCTCCCGTGAGCCCAAAAGGCATTCTGGTAAATTCAAAATGTCCCATTCCCGTGCTAAATGCTGTCTTCTCCTTATCTTTTTCTTCGATAAGCACTTGATGGTATCCGCTGGCTAAATCTAAAGTTGAAAAATACCTACTGCAACCCAACTGATCGAGAATTTCATCTATTCTAGGAATTGGAAAAACTTGTTTAATGGTAATATCGTTTAATTTTCGGAAATCTACCACAAGTCGCCATTTCTTTTTCCCATCGGCACCGGCCTTTTTCGGTACTAACAATATGGGAGAATTCCAAGGAGACTTGCTTGGAGAAATAATGCCATCTTTAAGCATTTTGTCAACCTGTGAGGTTATTTCTGTTTTATGCACTTCTGGTAGTCTATATTGCCTAATATTAACTGGTGGCTGCCCTGGCTCTGTTGCAATTTCGTGTTTAAGAACTGTCGTATATGAAAGCTTATCCTCACTCAAATGAAAAATATCAGAATATTCTCTGAATACGCTCTTTATAGAATTTAATTCTTCTTCGTTTAAATTATTATCTAAACGTACTGTTTCCATAATTAATTGAAAACGATCATTCATTTTCTCATCCTTTTTGACAAAATTTATCCCTGTTTTTCCTAACTCCTCATAATCCCTAAGAAGAGTGTAATTTAGCTCCTTTAGCTGTCCAAATTTTACATTTTTTCTACTTGCATTCAGAACTGGTACAAATCCCTTTCCTTTTTTGATTCTTGTTATTACATTTCCAACGTATACTCCTTGCAAAATTTCCTGCTTATGTACCACTATATCTCCTGATTCAATATTAACCTTAATTGGAATTATTTTTGAAGTTCTAGCGTTTATCGTAATTGACTCAACTACGCATATTCTTCTAGTCTCTTGCTCTGAACAAAGTGGTAATCTTGCGATTTCCTTGCTATTTGCGAAAAATGAAATCGTCTTATTAACTCCATTCGTAACCGAACGGGTCCACAGTTCATCTCTACCCAAAAGTCCATCTGCTGGTACTTTGCTACCAAATGGAAGTATGTGCATATTAAAATTTAATGCTTTGTTTTCTTGGTGAGATATCCTTACAGCTCCCTCTGTACTAATACTACCACCAAATGCTCCACCTAATTGCTTAACCTCTGACCTGTCAACTTCAACTTCTTCTTTTAAGACTTCAGATTTGAGCAAACTAGTGTCTGCCCCTGTATCGATAAGCAGAGTTAATTTATCATTTTTAGCTTGTCCACACGGAAATACTATAAATGCATCATCTGATCGACATCCCTCATCTATGGTTAAAGAATTTGTTGAACTGTCAAAGTTGTTTAGTTTTAGATCTTTGAGCAGCCTTTTCTTCTTAATTGACTCTGACTTACTCAATTTTCTATTTAAATGCAATTCCATTGTTTTTCTTTCTAAAACAACTAAACCCTTTGAAAGCGACTCTTGTAGACTAGTACACAAAATAATCAACATACTTAATAGTATGATCCATCCCTTGGTGAAAAATTGCTTTACACATGAATCACTAGAATATGATATTTCATAAACATCTCTTGGATAGGTATACTCAACAACTTGTTCAGAAAATGTAACCTTCTTATTATTTTCTTTTCGCTTTCTAACGGAACATATAGGCTCGCTTAGCCTAACGTATGTTTTTTCATTCTGCTTCATCTGCTCACTGCTACAGAGTGGCTGACTTTTGTTTATTTTAATAGTGGAGTCTTCGACTTCAATTTTATTTATATCCAGTTCCAATAGCGACTGTGACTGACAAGATAAGCTTGATTTTTCCTCTGTGCTTCTTTTCATATTTTTTAATTCTATTTTTTTTAGTTCATTTTTCTGCACATTGCCGCCACCGGGTACTGGAATAGGCCTTAATTTTTCTAATCTATTATCGGCTTTCCGGTCTACTGGCCTTGACCGGGCCGTGTATAGTTTCCCTGACTCTGAGTTGCGGACGGACAATTTGGTGAAATATGGCCAAACTGTTTGCATTTGTAGCACTGCCTATTATCAATTCTAAGAGCCCCTTGACCATTTTTGGGTACATTTTGACGATCATTAAACCTGCTTTGCCCTCTATTGTCGTACGTAGTAGTGTTTTGGCTTTGTGTTTGATTGCTATTCTCTCTACTTGGATTCTGTGTTTGAAAATTATTCGCCTTCATACTGCAAAATTTATTAGCTAGGTGCCCGCCAATACGACATATGTGGCAATACATTTCTCTCAACTTTACAAGACAATTTTCGGCTAAATGGCCCTGTTTTTTACAAAAAGTACAATTTAATTTTTGACGTTCCTCTTGGCCGCATTGTGTTCCTCTTTCATGACCGTAAATGCTACACTTTTCGCAAAAAGGAGTATTTAATCTTGTCTTACAGTGTGCATAAAAATGTCCTGATTTTTTGCAAAAACTACAAACGCTATCCTCTTTGAGCAGATCCTCTACTAAATTGATTTCGTTTACTTTGCAGCCAATTCGTGACTGGATTCTTTCGACAAAATCTACTAACTGCCCAATGGAATCGTTTTCCCTTCCGGCTAACATTTGCTCAAGTGATCGGTCTCGCAATCCTTTAATAAAGGCATTTACCCCAAGATCCTTAAAAAATACCTCCATATTCTCTAATCCATAGGTTTCTTTTACGAATTCATTCGCTTCTTTTAATAATTCCTCTATCCTGCTACCAAAAAGGACCACTGGCTCACTTGGGCCTTGCCTAATGTTATCTAAATCTGCCCTTATTTGGTCTAAAGTCCTTGCTTTAGCATAATTTTGTTTTATAAATTCGCAAAATTCGTCTATTGATGAAAATTTTTTCTCCCCAACCCGCTTATGCGCCTTTCCAAACAATCTCAGCTTTATGCATTCTATTGCGAGCTCTGTGTCCCCAGGTGAGACTTCTCTCTTCAACAAATGACACCCTTGTATAAATTTATCTACTTCTATTTTAAGCTCTGGGCAAGATGTTCCTGAAAAGATTGGCACTAGCATGTCAACTACCTTTTTCATTTCACTGACTAATGTTCTCATTGAAGACACGTGTATGTGGCTCGGACGATTATATTCTCTGACTGCGATGGGCTCATTTACTTTTGGAATGTTACCGAAGTGTGAAACTCTCTCTTGTGGACTGTTATCTCTCAAACTATTGTCATTTCTTTGGTTGGCACCAAATTGAAAGAAATGTTCTAAATTAGCTCTCGCGGCTGAAAAATTTGAATCTGATTTGGTATGTTTGTTCTGCATCATATCAGTTTTTGGTCTTAACTGATTTGATTGACCTGCTGAGGGTGGAGGCGGGGGTGGCGGTATTTGTGTAGGTGTTGGCTGTGGAGTCAACGAAGGACTTAATGAATGTTCCCCTGAATATTCTATTTGACTTGGAGTCAGTTTTGAGATTTCGATACCAGCTTCTGATAATTTTTTTGATAATGGTGTTAAGTTACCGGTCGCTTCGTTATGTACTGTTAATTCGTTATTGTTAGACATTTGAGGACGACCAATGTTACTATTTTCGTGGTTGGCACAACGTAATCTCTCCTTCAAATGCTCTATTTCTGCTTTTTGTTCAACGATCGTTTGTCTATTTTTTTCAAATAGGTTTAACTGTCCTGCGCTAAAATTTTCTTTTAATAAAAGTTCCCTTAGTCTGTCGTTTTCTAGTTTTTGTTCTTCCAAGGATGAATCTGAACCCGCTAACGCGTCCTTTAATTTTTTATTCTGTGATTTCAATAATTTATTGCTAAGCTGTAATTTTTCTAATTCTTTTTCGAAAGCTTTACTCTTTTTATCACTTGCGCTTTCTCTTATATGTTCAAGTACTATGTCAAATTTCTCTTCTTGAGTTTTACCTTCTATTTCACTGCGAACTGAATTTAAAAATGATCTTTTCTTATTTACTGACTCTAGGACTTCCCACAATTGTCTAAAATAACTAGCAGTTAAACGTTCATAAGTGAATACTTCTTGCTTTAAATTTTCTATAATTGCGCTATTTCCTTCCATTTGAATTTTAATAAATTAATATGGTTTTTCATGTACTTACCATCGTGCTTGTGATAGTTAAATTCTATGTCCGATGCGGCGGCTTCGATGAATAAAAAGTTTATTTCGCGGATAATTTTTCGCGGACAATTTTTCGCGGATTATTTTCGTGGATTATATTTTTTTTTTTTCGCGACGAAAAGTACGTTTTACTCTTTAATATTAAAACAAAAGTCCATTTAAAGATTAATTCGCCAAGGATTCTTTATTCTCCAAACAGGGAAAACCATGCGCTCTATAAATATAGCAATACCCTCGGTGCCTGAACACAATTCCCGGGCTCTGTTAGCAGTGCCTGAACACACATCCAACAGTTAGCAACATTTAATAGTGCAACAAGGCTTACTCTTGCAGAAGAATTTTGATTGAATACCAAGGACTATTTTTCTTTTTAATGTCCCTAAAGGTGCAATACTTCGCGGACGCGATGTTGTACTCGTAGGACGTCAACTACTTTGAGTAGTTGTAAAAACCGGCTGCGCCAATAATGTTGAGAGGATTTTACCGAAATCCCTCACTCGCCTATCGGACCGAATTTTCTAAAGAAAACGCTCTTTAGTTTTATAATTTATCATTATTTATTAAACGATTAACTGCAACTTATATTTAGCAACTGATTTCAACTGACTTTAGTTTAGAATACAAAAGCTTATATACTAATTATTCTATATATTTAAACCTAAGTCTGCGCTCTGCAGACGCTGATTTGTTCTTCGGGAACGGTGTCATGGGCCTGCTGACGCATGCTGATCTGTCCAGGTGTGCTTCCGGGTTTGTTGGTCGTTTTGTTCCCACGAACATTCGATTCTCATATTCGCATAATTCGCATGCTCGGCGATTCTGCGTAAGGTCACCTATGTTGTAAAGTTGCACTTGGCACGCTTGTATGAAGGTCCAAAATGCCAGCTTGCATTTTTGGCCGTCTGCCGTCGCTAGCGGTATTTCGTAAGCTACAAGATGAGCTGCTCTGCTGTTTGACTCATAACATTCTCCAACTCTCAAGATATTATTCATTTCTTTTTAATGCAAGTAAATCCCAATGATTGTAAAAAGTTTCTATTTTTAATACTTAATGGCTTTTTTATAAGAAATTTTTCTTTGCTTATTCTTGATGCGTTATGTACAAGAGATGAAGATAAACTGATAGAAGAACCATCGTTCACACCATTTTTATTAAATATATACTCAATACGTACAACATTGTTTTGGGTAATCATTAAACTTGTATCCGATATATGTGTTTCATAAGGTTTAAGTTGACGCTTTGAAAATCCCAAAAGCGATCCAATGCTTCTCTCTCTATCAAAATAAATTAAATCTTTTTCAGAGAAGATTTCAGCTTTTAATGTATTATTATTGGCCTTTATACTTAAAGTAGCACCAGCTGCTGCTGCTTCTTGATTTTCGTATGCGTCTAAAATATATTTCACAATATCATCGAACTCATATGACCCGATAGGAAGCTCGATTACATGCTTGCCAATGTGAAAAAGGTTATTTTTTTCATCAATATTCGGTATTGAGTAATATGTATGAAAATCAATCAGTCCACAAACATATTCCTTTTTAAGCTCTATTGGAGGAAAATAATTCGCTGTAAGAATTGAGGAACTTCCATTTAAGTCAATGTTCTTGACATCTTGAGGCGTTGAGGTAGTAAAGTTAACTGAATCAATCAAAGAAATAAAACTTCTTTTTATAAAATTTTTTCATAGTATATCATCTTTATTTATCCAAGAGTTGTGACTATCGGAAAACCCCAACCATTTTACATACACTTTATCACCCCGCTTCTTTATAACTTTCTCAACTAAATACATGTGAGGAAAACGTGATTTTCGCAATTCTTGTGTATAGAAAGCACCCTTAATTACATTTTTCTGATAGTCTTCTAGAATATAAGTACATGGATTGGTATTTTGAATCTTATTTATCTTGAAGATTTCCGTTGTCCAATTGGGTGTGTAACCTTTCTCAAAAACGTGTTTATATTTGCTTATTCGAACGTAATCGTTTACATGAAATTTGGGCTTATTATAGACTTTCAGACGGTTGTAAATCGTTTTTAGAATTGTTGCTGCATTTAAAGAATTCACTTTATCGGGTGCAACTTTTATTGTTCTGTGCACTTTTCCATTGTACTCTTTAGTCAATTTTTGATATTCATCAATCCATTTGTAAGAACCGCGATTACTGAAGCCCTTCCACATCATATTTTTCAAAGTGCGATTAAATCGTTCAACTATCGAGGCTTTCATTACACTATAGGTAGAGTAGTGATATATTTTGTTTTGTTTCATTAAAAGTTGAAACTCTTTATTGAAGAATTCCTTCCCATCATCTGTTTGCAAATTTTTCGGTTTTCGACCGCATTCAAATACACTTTTCATTGCTTTGGTAACATCAGGAGCTGTTTTGGACTTTATCGCAACGGTCCAGGCATATTTGGAGAAAGTGTCAATGATTGTGAGTAGGTAGCGATAACCTTTGTTGAATGTAGAGTAATTACCCATTTCCACTAAATCAGCTTGCCAAAGATCATCAATATCTTTGGTTATAACAGCTCTTCGTTTAAAATTTCGTCGTGCCTGTCGATGGAGCTCCTCAACTATTTGATATCGACTCATCTTGAAGATGGTATTGTGTGGTTTTGGTTTGGTTTTTGAATAATGTTTTGATTAGAAATCATTGAAAACAAAACATTTTCCGTACCTTCTAAACGCTTCTCAACATATTCCATATACACCTTAAACCTCTCATCAATATCGCGTTCAATAGATTTCATTTTTTCATAAACGGTTTCAATTTCTTTATTACGGTGACTTTCATAAGCTTTAATTGAATCCTGAAATTCAGTTCGATACGCATCAAGACTTAGAATTACAAAATTTAGCGTTGCAGCGTCGCCCTTTACTATTGGATCTTTAAGATTTCTGATGCGTTTAAAATGAGCGTTGAAGCTGTGATCTCTGCTAGCGCTTAGAGTCAATTCCGTATTAAAACTTTTGGACTTGGATGTATTGTTATTATATCGACCGAATTTGTCCACCCTCATCTTTTTACTTTTCGTCGAGTTTTCATTCAATTATGTCAGCTTCTTTAAGCTCTTCAATAATTGAAATAATTTCGTTGTTATGATTGTTATGTCCTGCAGATTGTGAAGCTATGAGTAGTCGTAAACGATTAACCAATTCATTTGGGGCATCCCAATATATATAGTTGATTGGATTCAAATTTAAATTCATTAAACCAAATCCTTCTTTCTTCACATCTAAGTTCGAGTTTGAGCCTTTACTCTCCACATCTTTGATTAAAAATTGAATAATGTTTAGATACTTGGGTCCTTTGTTTCCATTGACTTGACCACGAGATGTATAGCCACGTCTAAAGGCATTAGTTTTCCATAGAATTTTCTTATACAATTTTAAATCCGATTCAGTATATTCGATAGGATTTTTTGTGAACATTAACTGAAAAAGTCCTGGTGTCATTGTAAATGTTTCGTCACCAATTTGAACTTGATTAGATCTTTTGAATGATATTTTTGAGTCTCCAAACATCAATTGCTTTTCCGAATTGTAATTCAATCCAAATATTCTATCTAGACTGTTTTGCTGTTCTAGTAGATCAAAATTCGGTTCATTTAACAAATTACTGACCTCTCCTTCTTCTTCTTCCATGGCTTTAATAGTGTTTGATTTATTATCATCATCATCAACGTCATAATCATTGCTATAAAATTGATCATTGCTTTCTTCATCATCATCATAATCGTGAACAGAATCAACACTATTACACCTTTTTGGTGTACTAGTTTCAATCTTTGGTAGTTTATTAATGTTTTTCCTCCTTCTATCTTTTTTCATCGGTCTTTTGAATAAATTTTTTTTTGCTGAAATTTGAAATATTTGCTTTAGAGTTTTTAGCCAAATCATTTACTATTTCATTTTTAACTTTAGTTTCTGTAAGCAAATCCTTAATTGGAGCTGTGATTGGTAGAAAAGTTTTTTCCAGACTTTCTGCTGCGCTTAAATCATTAATTTTAATGGCTTTGAACTTATCCCTCAAAACTTTTCTCGTCTGAATAATTTTGGAAAGCAATTCATCATCCATGACTTTGTTGTTGCTACTGATAACGCTCTCAATGAACTGTTTGCATTAATGGTTAAATTACACAGGTATACAAGGTTTTGGACCAGAGAAACTGGATAGCGACCCTATAGGAATTTTTCGTGCTGATTCCGAATCTGGTACCCGTTTTTCTCTATCACGTAAAGTTTTTGAGAAATCGTTAAATAACGGTTTTTGACATTTTTACCTATAGTCTATGTCAATAATGAGGTCGTAGACCCTATATGCCTTAACCGATTTTAAAGTTTTTGGTACTCATATGAAAGAGGAATGACAACGCAACATATCCTTTATACACAAATTTGGAATTGATTCAGTAACTTGGAAGCTATAGGGCAAAAAACGCGATGCTGATTTCCAATTTTTAGCGATTTTGTTTAAAAACTTGAAATTCAAATGGTTATAATTTCCGAACCAAGGCTGGTATTCCAGGTCTTAATACTTTGAATGAAAGAACAATCAATTGAAACAGTTTTGAGCCTAAAACAAAAAAAATCCGTTGCGTCGTTCTAATTTTATGAGGATTTTCGCTGAAAATGACAAAAACGAATTTTTATTTTTGGTATATTCTTCGCTCGTTCATATGTATATTTCAGTTCGAATTGTGTATGTTGGTAAAACTGGCTTAAAAAACATAAAACTTAAATTCTATTTTAAACCTATCTTTAAAGCTAAAACCAATTTAAACTTTAAAAATGAACAGAATTTGAACTGAGCCTTTTGTATTGTTTACTATCTGTTTCGCGTATAAGGGACCAGCAATAGTCACTCAACATTCCTTCATCCCAAAAGAAATTTTTTGGGAAATAGCCCTTATAATTTTTTTCAATCCTCTGTAGGTCCTGGTGAATGCGCTCTCCTTGTTCGTCGCTAGTTTTGCCCAAGTTTTCGGGGAAGAAATCCAAATGTGAGTGGAGAAAATGTATTTTTAGTGACATCCGAACTCCCATTTTTCGATAACTTTTCAAGAGTCCTCCAACTATTTTTATGTAGTTGTCGCTTTTTTTATTTCCCAAAAAATTTCTTTTGGGATGAAGGAATGTTGAGTGACTATTGCTGGTCC
>JAIPUU010000775.1:0-21935 GCA_020466095.1 Chlorops oryzae
TTTGCACATTTGCAATATTCATCCAAATGAAGAATGTCTTTCGACCTATGCAAGTCGTCTGGTTACGTATCTTTTGTCAAAGTGGAAAGCCATGACTGTCGAAGAAATAAGCGTTTAATTATCAAAACAAATTTTAAAATGCGCAATGAACAAGGCTTTTAAGTTTGGCAAAAGAAAGGAGTTCATTTAGCTGAATCCAGGGGAAATGAAAAGGCGGAATTTAACAACGAACTGCAAATCTCATTTTTGCGAAAAGGTTGGTCACAAGATTGCAGATTCTCGGTTGAGGAAGGATGAGGCAAGACCACTGCTAAGAAGCAGTCAACTCTCAAGTAATAGATCCAGTAAAGAAGTCGCTTGCCCATAACTTTCTATAGATGCGTAGACACGGGACACATTGCGTCCAAATGTTCCAAAAGTAGCAGTCAGGCTTGGGGTAGCAAAAACTTCAACTCCAGTGAGAAGAGAGTGGATATCTGTAAGGTAGTGCAGCCTCTGGGAGTGTTGATCCAGTGTGGTGAGTCGTTTGAGTTTTGCTTTGCTTCTTGTGCAGAATGTTCTCTTATAAATGAAACCACATCGAAGAAATGTTCAGGTGAAGAGGAGTAGAAATGTCGTGGTCTTAAGAGGTATCGGTAATGCATCCTCATTTAGTTATTTACAAATCCTGTCAGAGGTAGAAATAAGTGGATATACCCTTGAAATTTTGTTTCATTTAGTGTACGATGTTCATTTAAATTATAATGTAATGGTGGGTTGTGAAATTTTAGTCCAGGGTTTCGGTGCGACAATAACATCAAACCAATTCGGATTTTTAGATTTAGAGCTGCACATACACTATAAAACATATATGGCAGATTTCAAAACAAATTACATAAGCTTAGATGTTAGCACTGCGCCTAAAATCCATGCAGTGTTTTTCCATATCGAACAGTTTTGTAAAAATGCTGACAGACGACTAGGTTATTTAAGCGAACATGCTATGGAGTCGGGTCATTTTGATTTCTTAAAGTCTGAATGGGAATTGAACAAAGTATTACCTAGTCATCCAGATTATGCTAAACTTCGACGAGCTGTCAGCCTCTACAACAGCTTACATTTGTAATAAATTTGAAAATCGAAATATATTTCGAGCTCTGCTACCGTCTACGCCCTACGATAAGCATGTTTAGAATAGTATTTAAGTTATGTTTACTGCCCCAAATGAATTTTTCTTATTTTTACTATCTTTTCTCTTTCAGCTGCTCTATATGTCTTATTTCTCTTTTTTTTTCTCATGCACTGAATTCTCTACTCTTTTATTAGCATTTTTCAGGCCTTCACCAACTTTTAATCTTTTACTCTGTAGCACTTTCCTTCCCTCATCTACCAAATAAGACTGTAAGTACGCGATTCTTCTAAGGTTCCTGGCGTTGTTCCTCAATATTATTTATTTTATTTTTTTAGATGATATTCAATCAACATGATATTAATGTTTCCAGTGGCGATCTTCGTACCCTCATCAAAGTCTTATGTGCCCAGAAACCTAGGATAAAGGTTGTTCATATTAATGCGCAAAGTCTTTACAAAAAAATTGATGAATTTAGACTAATATTTGAGGATAGCGGAGTAGACGTGATTTGTGTATCTGAGTCATGGTTTCAAACTGACATTCCTGACAGTTTAATCAGGCTCTCTGGATATAAGGTCCACAGGGCCGATCGCAAAAGCCATGCAGGTGGAGTGGCAATATACGTTTTAAACAGTATCTCGACTAAGCAAGTGCAAAAGTCGCCCCCTGATTGCAAACTTGATTACTTATTACTTGAAGTTAAAGGTCCCAATGACAAATTGCTGTTGGGCTGCATGTACAGGCCCCATAGAAATATTGATGTCTCGCCCCTTATTGAAGTTCTAGAAACCACCGCAGTTGCATATTCAAATATTGTAATTGCTGGTGATTTTAATAGTAATGTGCTTGCTGAATCAAACCTCATTAACAATATGCGATCCCTTGGTGTTTTCCCAACCAATACAACTATCCCCACACACTTTACTGCACATAGCAGAACACTTCTTGATCTATTTTTCGTCGATAATTTGGAGAATGTACGTTTATATGATCAGCTTACTGCGGCGCAGTTTTCTAAACATGATTTATTATTCCTAACATATGATTTTCAGCTAAAGAAAACTTCACAAAAAATTGCATATCGTGACTTTAATAATATTAACACCCTTCTTTTAGATACAGCCACAGAGAGTCGACTGAACCATCTATTTAATGACGTCTGTAGACGACCAAATTGCCTTTATGGAAATGAACATTTTGAAACTTTTTCATGACCATATTCCCATTAAATCTTTTACAGCAAAAGTCTTTGATAAGCCATGGTTCAACAAAAAAAAAATAGAGAGTCTATGGATAAGCGTGACAATTTCTATAAGTGCTGGAAAAGATATAGAACTCCCGACCTTTTGAATAACTTCAAATATTTTCGTAAAAAAGTTGCTTCTGAAGTCAAAATTGAAAAAGCAAAATTTTTTTATTCAAAATTTTCTTTCGCGCGCAACTCTAAACAAATGTGGAAAGAAATACGAAATATGGGCTTGGAAAGTTCATCTTATTTCAGCGTTGATACCTATCCGAAAGATTAAAATGCTATTAATGAACAATTCGTTAATTTCCAGTCTGCTAATTTCCCGGAAACTGAGTACGATCTTTGCAATCAGACCGTTGTGAATCAATTTGAATTTTCGTGCGTAGACCAACAAAGTGTACTCAAAAGTTTACTGTCTGTCACATCGAATGCCGTAGGCCTAGATGAATTACACCCTAAATTTATTAAATTACTTTTCCCAATACTACTACCTTATATTATATTACTGGAATTTTCCACAATATTCTTACTAAATCTATCTTTCCAAGCAGCTGGAAAAGAGCCAAAGTTATTCCAATCCCTAAACCCAATGGGGAACGGCGTCCAATTTTTATTCTCTCATACCTTTCTAAAGCCCTTGAAAAAATTATATACGAGCAAATACATAATCATATTACTGAGAAATCTCTTCTAACTGATTGCCAATCTGGTTTTAGGAGCAAGCGAAGCTGCATTACTCCTCTAGCTGACGTCACGGAAGACCTCAGAAGCGCACTTGATAACAATGAAATTAGTTTTCTAACGTTACTAGATCACAGTAAAGCATTCGATACTGTTAATCACAATACATTATGCAAAAAGCTCTCATGCTTTTTTGGCTTTTCAACTTCTGCTACTGCTCTTATCAATTCATATTTAACACTAAGGATCCAGAAAAATTGTCCGTTGGAAATGCTCACTCGTGGCCTTTAATCGTTAAAAGAGGGGTACCCCAGGGCTTCAATATTTGGTCCTCTGCTATTCACGCTGTACATAAAGCTTATGCATTAACCTCTTCAAAAACTCTGTAAATACATAATCATAAGCAAGATGAAACTTCAGGTCTATTTAAGCTGTAATTTGACTCATCTATCTCAGAATAATGCTGAAGTAATTAAATTAGTTGAAACTCGACTAAGATTAACTCTTGGAGCCTAAACTTTAACCGCTCACTGCACTTGGACCGTGATCACATACGTTGTGCTAAATTGGCATAGACCTATAAGCATAGAAACTCCGTATGCTATGACGATGAAATTCCATCTATTAAAAATAATGGTGAAGTATTAATTGTTGAAACTGCTAAAAACTTGGAGTGATCTTTAACCGCTCACTCACTTGGAGTGATCACATACGTTGTGCTATTGGGAAGACCTATAGTTTGCTCCGTATGCTATGGCGATCGCAACTCTTTACTCCCTTCAAAGCTCGACTACTTTTAGCAAAGACGTATTTGATGCCTGTCCTATTGTATGGCTGTGAACTTTATGCAAGCTGTGACTATTTAAGCAAACGAAGATTAAACGTCATGTTCAACAACATTGCGCGGTATGTCTATAAATGTAGACGGTTTGAGAATATTTCCCAATTCAGTTCGTTAATTTACGGCATTTCATGTAATAATCTGTTGCGCTTGCGTTCCTTGATGTTTCTACAAAAGATTATAGCTCACAAGGCTCCCAAATATTTTTACAGCAGGCTCAAATTCACTCGATCTAATAGAGGTAAGAAACTTGTCCTAATACGACATAACTCTTTGAATTCGGAACGCCAGTTCTACATAAGTACAATCCGCCTCTGGAACACACTTCCACCTAACATTCAAATTTTAAACAACGCCACAACATTTAAAGGACCTGCTACAATTTTCCTACAGACTAATTTTCACAATTAATCCTCTAGTTATTATGCAATAAACATATTCTAATTCTTTCCTTCCTCCCTTTTTCTCTTCATTCCTATTTCCCAATCTTATAGATATAGTATTACACACTCTTTTTTTTTCTATTCCTCCTTTGTTAAGAACTCTCAAATTACTGTATGTTTGACTAGTACAGTTATAAAAATATATATTCTTTTGTACTAGAATGCGCAAATAAATTATAAAAAAAAATTTAAAAAAAAAACATGCATTTAATAATCAAGTAAAAAATAACGAGTCTTCGGCCATTTTATGTAAAAGATTTTTCTAGTCAATAATGTAACACTATCTTAATGTATTGAAATAAAAAATGTTTGTGAATAAAAATCAGGTGCAAAGAAAAATAAAATGAAATTGAAATTTTTTCAGAAAGCCCTGGTTAGAGGATTTTGATTTTTGGTTTTATATGATGTAGAAGCAATATATTTGAATAGTCAGCAAAAACACTCAAGGTGTACGAACTATTCATGTAAATTCGTTAAGGGGCATCGTGCAAGTGTTCCTTTTTAAAATCTAAAGTCGAATACCTTGGGTTCGAGATGAACACAGGGGAGGTTCGACCAAATCCTCGAAAAATCAAGCCTTAACTGCGCTGCTTCCACCTCAATCTGTTCATCAAGTGCGACAATTTGTTGGCTTAGTCTCCTATTTCTGTTCGTCCGTACCCGCCTGAGCACGAACAGATACGAAAAAAAAATTGTCTCTATATTAACAAGCAAACCAGTTTTCACAATTTCTGACACTTCACATCCAATTGAACTGCATACCGATGCTAGGCCGATAGCTATGACGCTATTCTTTTGCATTAAATTGACAATAAGTCACACGTTATCGAGTATTACAGCAAGGGGACTTCCCCAGCTGAGTCCAAAAAGTCCCCCTCTAAATATTTTCTACTCAGCAAGAGTTTTTCCAGGAGTATCAAGAAATAGGACAAGGCCGGCAAGATCATTTTTCATAAGATAAAAGGAAAAACTGATTTCAACTAGTTTAGCTTGGGTCTAGTGCCAAACTGGTCCAAAAAGGACTAGTTGTAATCAGTTTTTTGAGAAAGTTTAAGAGCCAAAATTTTTAAAATTTTTCACTTATTCTATATATAAATTTTCATTGAAATCGGACGTCGGCAGCGGTTTGAATGCATGTTCGACGATATTTGCATGATGCATTTTGAATTTGAGTAGAGTCGGAAAACTCCTTATAACTTCTACAGTTTTCTACCAATTTCAGCATACCATAACTTTTTGGAAACTTAAAATACGCAGTTATTGTTTCAAATTAATAAATGATTTTCAGAACTTTTACCGAATAAATATATCAAAATGAATTCAAAAAATTTCGAAAAAAATCAAAAAACTCCACAGTTTTCAAATTTGAATGGCTATAGATCTTGATTGGAACACATGATACATCGTTGAAAAGGTACATTCTTCCTCTTTTAAGCAAGATAAATAAAACACAAAACATATTCATACTTTCTGAGATTTTGAGAAAAATCCAGAAATTGACGCGAAAATTTCAAAAATCGTCCTCCTGACCACAAAATCAAACTTTTAAAAAAAATTGGATTTTCATATATAATATAATCTGATTAAGCGAGCCAGAAAACAACCATTAGAAACCAGAAACAAAATTAAAGTTTCATTTTGTCGACTTGTGCAATTGTATTACAGTCAAAACCATTTATAACAGACTTAAAGGGACCGGAAAATCTGTCTGTTGTATACGATATCTGTTATAGAAATATATCGCATATAAAAGACAGTCTGCTATATAAGATACATTTATGATCTATAGCACTTTTGGTGGAAAAAAAAAAACAGTAAGCAAAGGAATCAGTCAATTGTCTTTTACCAACGATATATCGAGCCGTGTGGACATCTGAACGTGTATTTTATAAGCGATATGTCTACTACAAGCGATGTCCGTTATATACGAATTCCTATGTATGTATTATTCCCATTAAGCCGGCGCCAGACATGCGGTATTTGCCGATTTCCAAGCACCAAATATTCGTATTATTCCGACCATATACTTGTGTGGATCAGCAAATGCTTGCAAAACACCGATTATTTTCCATAGAGAATGGAACATACACGAATAATCGGACGAATATTTGGTGCTTGGAAATTGCCAAATACCGCATGTCTGGCGCCGCCTTTACACTTGGAGGGACCAGAGGTTTTGTCTGTTATATACGATAGTCTGTTATAGCCGGACCTGCTATAAACGATTTTCACTGTACTTGTAAGTTATCAAAGTCGCCGACAGGAAAAATTCAGGCAGAGCTTCATTCGATCCCCAAAGTTGATATTTCATTTCATACTATCCACGTAGATATTACCGGTAAATTGATTGGTAAAAACGATCTTAAGAGTATCACACTGTAAATATCGTTACAGAAAACTGCATCAAATCCCTCAAGTCGTTGATATCTTTGTTCGGAATACCTTCTCGAGTTATTGCCGATAAGGGAAGATGCTTTGCTGGGAAAGGGTTTCGTGATTTTTGTAGTATGTATGTAATAAAATATCAATTTACATTTGATTGCTACTAGCGCAAGTCGCGCAAACGGACAGGTAGAGATAGTCGTGAGCACTTAGAAGAATTTGTTGACTGTAGTTGCAACAAGCAAACGTTCTTGGCAGGACGCTATAAGCGAGATTCAATTGGCGTTGAATTCCACGACCAACCGAGTAACTAAATCAAGTCCTTTAGAGCTATTAAAAGGTAAATAAGTACGGCCATTTGGTTTATTACCAACTGATCCTGACGAACACATAGTCGATGTTGGGAATTTAAGAGCTCAAGCAACCAAAAATATACAGAAAAATGCTTGTATGAGAAAGAAAGGTTTGACAAAAATAAGGCCAAAATAGTGAAACATAAACTTGGTGATTACGTTCTAGTTAGAAACCACGAGAGAGACCAAACAAAATTAGATCCCAAGTTCAGAGAACCATTTTTAGTGGCGGAGGTGTTAGAAGGTGCCCGATACTTACTTAGGTCCTCGAGTAATAAGAGATCATACAAATATTCACATGAGCATTTGCGAAAACTTCCCAGGGGAACAGATCCCTGAGGAGTTCAGTATTATCGTAGATGAAAATACAAACGAAAATTCAAACGGCGTTGAAAGAGACGTCATAGAAAAAAATACGGCGTTCAAAGAGACGTCATTGAATCGGACGTTTAAAAGTGTAAAGTTGTAAAGATATAACATAAGCCTCACTACAATAACTACTAATGCAAGTTTAAGTGAAGTCTTTGATCATGGCATGTGGCGCAGTAGGTATTGTAGCTAAGGTCGAAGATGGTATGTTTACTAAAGAAGTATCTATCCTCGAAAAAAACACTCCGCGATGAAAATAAAACTAAAAGGCTAATATTGCATTCTATAACACCGAAACGGTGTTTATGCATATTTTATAGACAATTGATCTACAAGTTTTTTTGATGAAGAATTGGCCAATTAACTGAAATCGGCAAAAGTTAATTTTTTGTGACCTTTGTCCATGAACAAAATTTTTCTACACATGATATCGATGGCGACTTTTCACATCTTCATTACACATGTATTCCTAACAGCCATGTATAAATCAGTTAATTGGGAATTATTGCACCTCTGCTGTTTAAACTAATCTGAACGGAGTCCTAGGAAAAGTTTATAGAATTAAAAGCATAAAACCGCCTTGTGTATAAAATTCCGTTTGTGCGTTTTATTTGCTTGCCCTTGATCAGGCTTGTAGTCCAAAAATTCTTAGTCATAAGATTCAATTTCATATCGTATAGTTTCGGGTAAATCCTTAAAATAATATCACTTCAATGTTTTATGAAATTCAATGCAGAAATAGCTTGAGCAAAACTTTTTAAAATTTAACGCTATAACGCCAAAAGCCAAAATGCCGGTGCTTGAAAGTCAATGCAACTATAAATGCTTATTTCTAAGAAAAAGGCAGTGATAATTTCTTAAATCTAGAACTCGCATTATTTTTATAATTAAAGGTTTTAAAATTCCAAGTGAAAACTGTTTGATGTGTCTATCATTTTCGAAGTTAAAATTATTTCAGCATTCGAAATCATCTGAAAAGACGGAAGCATATTTTTAGAACAGCAACTTTGATTGCTTTGATTACACCGTCACACAAAAAAAAATGTCCTGTTACAGAAGGGTGACATACCGTACCCTATGTTTTTTGGGGTGCTGATCACGAATCCGGGAAAATTCTGAGAGAAAATTTAGGGCCGTAGCGTAATTTCGACTGCATATTCTTGCTCATCGTATCCGTTAAAAGTATTCCGGGACACGCATTTAGATTTCATACATATTGAAAAAAGTTCACCTGTTTATGGGGGTTTTGTAACACAGAGCCAAAACTGCCTAATAGATTCAATAAGATTTTCTCTATTAAACGTTTTTAGGCTAGAAGAAAGAAGAGAAGATTTTTCCAAAGAGATTCTTTATTATTTTAATGTGGTAAATCTTTTTAATTTTATCAAGAAGGGAAACACATGAAATCAAGAAGAAAACTAGTTATTCACAATTTTTTGCACTCAATTTCCGTTATTTTTGGCACCAAAAAAACAATCCATAGAGAAACACTTCTTGATTCCATTAGGTTTTATACTGAATTGTATTAAAAATGGATTTCTTATTGATTTCATTGGGCTATATGCTTGATTTTTTCAAACAGGTATTCTTATTGATTTCATTAGGTTCCTGTAAGATTATGGGTAAACAATCTTCTTAATTTATTTAATAAGGAAAACCTTTTTAAAAACATCAATAAGAATTCATAATAAAAGCAACAAGTTTTCTTCTTGACTTATTCAAAAAGGTTTTCCTTATTACAATAATGAGAAATGCTTCTTGAAAAAAAACCATAGAGATATCTTATTAATTTTGTTCTAATTTATCAGGTATTTATTATGTACTGTTTTCTCTGTGAAGGGATGCGGAGGGGCGTTGAGGGGAAAATTAAGGGTCGTAGCTTAATGTCGACGTCAAACTCTTCTTGAGGACACCAAAAAATTTTAGTTGGAATATTTAATTTTTTATTTTATGGCTCTAAAAAAATAACCTTTGTGGGGTTTTGAGAGGCGCTGGGGTAAAGTTTCAGGGTAATGGCGGAATTCTGACTCCAGATTCGGGATGCGCACCCCAAAAAACATAGCGTCGGGTATGTCATCCTTCTGTAACAGGATTTTTTTTTTTTGTTTTTGTGTGCCGGTGTTATTAACTTACTTCATCCAATGTTAGCTTTCCATCACGATTTTCATCACACACACTAAAGATTGTCGCGGCTTCCTGCAAAGCATAGCGCGGTGTTCGTGGATTGACATAAAACAAAAGCTCGCCACGATCGGCCTTTCCATCTTTGTTTTTATCAATAATGCGTTTAAATTCTTCTCTCCGCTCCACGACCGTTTTCGAAATCAATGATTTTCGTATCAAATCATCGTCATCATCTACATTCACTTCGGAAAACTCTTCGATTGTCAGTTGATCATCACCGTCTTGGTCGAATTGCCGCAGTAAATCATCAACCAGCTCGAGTAGATTTGATACACTTGATTCGGGATGTCGAAAAGACAGATATTCATCGATTGTTAGACTAAAAAGATCAGTTCGCGCTGCTTCGGACCAGCGCGCTTTATCTCTCATCATTTCCTCCCGCGCCTTACGATTTAAGGCCGTATGTTTGATTTCGTTATGGTCGTCGATATCTTGATCTGTCATTCCATGCGATTTGAGAAAAAACCGATGATACTCTTCCCAAGTTACAAGGCCATCAGCAGGTGAAATATCGACGCGACGAAACTCGCGTGGGTTAATTTCAATGGCTTCGTCAATGTGATCCAAAATTCTCCTGTTAATATAGACTGCAAGCTCTTGTATAGTCAATTGATTGTCACGGTTCTTATCCGCTCTGTCAAAGAAGACGTAAGAAATAAAAGATAGAAAAATCAATGACATTGTTAGTTGAAGTATGGTAAGTAATATCTTTAAATTAAATGTGGGGGAAAGTGGGGTAAATATGGCTCGTGTCTAAATTTGACCCCAGCTGTAACATGAGAATTTTATGAAGGCTTCTGACGATTTTTTCCAACCAGTAAAACACATATTATGCTGCTGATTTTTAAACAAATTTTTCCAAAATTTTTAATTCATATATTAAAATTTTAGATATTTAAAATTTGTATCTAAAAACTAGAACTTTTATGTTTTAGAAAAAAATCGGTAATTTATCGTGATAGGATTTTACTCAAAATATTGATGGTGTATGATAAAAGTATTAAGAGGTTTTAAAGGAAATATAAATACTTGAAAAAAATATAAGGTTTATTTGAAAATCGATTTTTATAAAAATTCAACCGTGTGGAAAAATTTGACTCCCGATTTTCATACTAATTCAAAAAACGCTTATTTTCAAAAATCGAAAACCGAATATTTAGAACACCAATTTTGAAACCTTCAAAAGTTAGTATACTGAGGCCCGATATTACAGTGCATACTTAGGACACCTAAGGAGACCTTAGCACTTAAGTAAAGCTTAAGTCTGTACACGGAGAGAAATAAATGCCCGAATTATAATTGGAACCAATTACATATGCGATTGGAGCCTTGCCCCGATTGCATTATTAATTGGAGCCAATTACAATATGATGTTAATTTAATAAATATAATTGTGTCTAATTACTTATTTAATTGCATTTAAATTTATCATGTATGTAATTGCGTTCTGAACACATATGTAATTACATCTGATTAGTAGTAGTAGTAGTAGTATTTATTTATTCATTTACAAAATTTGATAACAATAATAAAAATCCACTAAGTATAGAGTAAATAATAAAATGAACAAATAATAAATTGACAATAACATTATATAATATGTTGTGTGTCAGATTGGCCGTTAAGGTAACAATATTAACAGTGATTTAAACTTAAACAGCAATTCAACTATATTCATTTACCAACAATTTTCTAGAATTAAGGACGTTACACAGAAAGATGTATAGTTTCATGAGATTTGACCCGTTTAAAATATCAATTACAGTGGGGTCTCGTTATAAGTCGCCTCGTTATACGTCGATTCGCACTTACGTCACGTATCAATTAACACCCTGGCTCGCTATACGTCGCAAATGATTCGCAATTACGTCTAAAAGTTTGAGGGAACATTTTTTTCGTCTTTTGCGCCCCTAAGTGCCATCTCCAATGACGCGTCAGGTGCGTTACGTCAATTGAAGACAAACACATGCAAGCATATGGAAGCAGCTCAAATCAATTTCGTTGTTGTGGACGCAGCGTAAAACGTTCTGCATCCGACGAATAATTGGAAATCAGACATTAGAGCAGTGATGCCAGTTGTAGGGAATTTTCATTTTATGTATTGACTTTAAAAAATTTGTGTATCAATTTTTGAGCTTTGAGGAACCAATTAGAAATTATTTCATACAATCATATGAAGAAAACTGATTCGTTATAAGTCGATTTGCTATACGTCGATTTTTTAGGAACAAGAAACGACTTATAACGAGACCCCACTGTACTTCATTATAATCTAGCGTGTTTTTTTTTTTAATCAAGACCGTCTTTCATATGTGTAAATTGGACATTCGCCAATAATGTGAAAGGTGTTCTCCGGCTTATCCATGTTACAAATGTTACAAATTCCAACAGTATCTTTTTTAAAAGCTCTTGAATTTATATCTAAAAGGCCACTTCTAGCCTTCATTGTGACATTTATCTGATGCGTAGTGTATTTAGTTATCATTGAAGTAACTTAGATTATCATATTTTAATCGGCAGTAAAGATCATGGAACATAGAAGACTTAGCGAGATTTATATTAGATTGGTTATCTTTATATTCAAGAGTTTCTAAGATTTCGAAAATCTTAGCTTTAAGATATCTTGGAGAAAAGACTGAGACAGGTTCGATTTGAAGGTTCGAACATAGCTCTTGCCAATGTCTAGCCCAGCCAACATTTCTTTTCCATATTTCATTTGCCAAGACAAGTGGAAGTCTGGGGGATTTCATGTTTAAAGCTTTCGTGAATTACATCTGATTACTTTTACAATTTAAAGCATTGGTGTAATTATATATGTGACTGTATTTATTTTACAGCTTGTTCTATTTCTCAAATGGTTTATAATTTCGATCGTGTATAACTGATTAAATTTTCAAAATCCTTAGGCACTCCAAGGGGCTATATTCCGCCTAATCGTATATAATCCCCCTTTCTATATTACAATCGATTTAAGTATTTTCCAAGGCTAAACAAGGAGTACCAATCCGATGTAGGCGGGTTCAATCCCCGCTGCGGCGAGGGTGTTTTTTTTTTTTTTTTTTAAATACTTAGGTAGATAATAGTGGCTCTGGGATAGCGTAGGGGATGCGTGCTATGCTCTTGATCCCAGGGTCCGAGGTTCGATTCCTGGCACAGGCGAAACGGAGTGTAATGTTCCAAGCCTAGCACTGGTTTTTCAAAAATCGCATGTTAGGGGCACACTACATAAACAGACGTACACTCACACAAAACACAAGAAAACCTCATTGAAATCACAATGGGCCGATTAACGGCCTAAGTGGCAGCCACTTCAACCTACCTACCTAGGTAGATAATATAACATTTAAATAATATTTCAAAGCTTATACGAATATCTAGCTTTCATCCAAATATTTATGAAAAAAAAAATTTTTTTTGAAAGCACATGTGTATGCATTTAGTTTCTGACGACCGGATATGAACCTAAATTTATAACTCCCTTTCTCCCCTCTAAGTGGATCAAATTTTACCTCAGATATCATTCTACGTCCCAATTTTTCCTCAACCTTTTTTCGCCCGGGACAGGAATCGAACTCGAGCCTTCCAGGGTGCAAATCATGATTCAGTACGCTACCGAGAGATCTCATTCGCGGGTGCTACATTTAATATATTAACGTTCGAAAAAATCGAACTGTAGACTCCTCGTATGTATGTACGATATCTATATAACATACATATTATTTTGGTGGATTTGCGAAGTACTTGAGAAATTCAACGTTTCCCAAACAGTTTGGAAAGCGTGTGGGAAATGTTTGCGAATTTAATATAGCACCTATATGCTTGGAAAAAGTTTGGAAACAAATGAATAGTAAGCACCTTTGTAAAAAGCTTATGCAAATGTTTGCTGGGTGTGCCTTTCCCAAAGCAAGTTACTATAAGGGAGCGTCCATAAATGATGTCACGTTTGGTGGGGGGGGAGGGGGTCAGCTCATCTGTGACAGTTTTGTGACATAGGGTGGAGGGGTTCCCAAGCATGTTATGTCACACTTTTCATAG
Organism: Chlorops oryzae; assembly: GCA_020466095.1. NCBI lineage: Eukaryota > Metazoa > Arthropoda > Insecta > Diptera > Chloropidae > Chlorops > Chlorops oryzae. Next base: position 13,649 of record JAIPUU010000775.1, read on the forward strand.
TAAAATTTGTTTAAAAAAATGCGTTAATTTTTGTACTATGAACTAAGTATAAGGCAATCGCCGTGTAAACATGCATTAGCTTAATTGAGACAGTATGTATCGATAAAAAATCAGCTGTTTTATTTAATAAAATTTTTAATGAAAATGCATCATAAGTGATATGTGTCACAAATCAAGCTAATTTAATGTGTGTAGGCATTCAAATTCTATATATGCAATTAAATTAGCATTATAATTAGCCTAAATTAGTGATATTGTTGTCACAAAGTGACAGTTAGCTCAATTAAGTTTAATGTGTTAAAGTAGGCGTGAGTCAAACTCGCATAAAAAACATGTTAGCATCATTTGGACCTAAATATATTAATTGGCGATGTCTGAGCGGGCTGTAGGTGGATGACATTTTTTTCATATTAATCAGCAGCAAAGTAGACACAGGAATGGCATCGTCATAGAATCCTGAATCGACTAACAGGGTTAATGACAAGGGCATTACCATTTAGGTGAAATGCTCCCTAATATAATCAATTCTTAATATGCGAATGATCTGATCATTTATGGCGCTCAACTAAACATTATTTTAGGAGAAAAATTTTTCTTCGCGGTCTTTTTATAGGTGGATGACGTTTTTTTTATTCATAGGATCCCAGCAAGCTGAAGAGCTCGAGTTCGAATGAATGGCATCGTCATCGAATACAGGCTTGGAAACGATTTGTGGCAGGGTAAATTTTAAGGAAAAAATTGATCCACTCTGAGAGTGAAAACAAGTTTACAGCCATAAATAAAAGTTCCAATCCTGCCTTCAATATTCGACGAGCCAACCAACCTCTTAAAGTAGTGCTATTGGAACCTATCCTAACCGGGGATTTGAACCCGCCGAGAATATAATTTTTAGGCACTCGCTCGTTTATTATATTTAAAATGTTTTCTTCTTATTTCTACAAGGAATCATTATCTAAGTATTACTGAAAAAATTTTATGTTCGAAGTAGAGTGGCAGTATATCAAATATTTTTGTACAATGACTGCATTGATGAAAGAAAATACATTTGTGAGCCCCAACCGCTTACCCAATATCCCTTAATGTTAAATATAATTGCAGGTTCCACACTGAGAGGACAAGAAGCGACAGTTGACAGCCATATAACTATAGTAGTGTCCCATTCTGTTTGAAAAACACTAATTACGAATAAAAGAAAGGGAATGTAAGAATAAAAGTGCCATCTTCCAATTATGCGTCAGCAGCGTTGCGTCATTGGAACGCAAATCCTTCAACACATGCAAGCATATGGAACCCGCAGTACAATATCGATTGCGTGCATGCGCACGCAGCGTTATATTTCTAAAAAAAATTTCTGAATATTGCTACGCAGCGTGAATCATTGTGACAGCTGCGTATTACAGTTGAAAAAAGGAATATAACAGTGTTGTAGAAAGTTAATTGCAGTACCTATCAAATATTTGAGTGCTTCAATGACTGCATTGATGAAAGAATACATTACCATTGAAATGGGAGCCCCAACCGCTTACCCCTTATATCCCTTAATGTCTCACTTATAAGTGCAGGTATTTGAGTACATAACAAGTTATTATTCGATCAGTCGAACATATCAACCCTATAGTTAGGTGTATGATTCTGTTTGAAAAACATCTCAAATTACGAACCCTAAATAGAAAGGGAATGTAAGAATAAAAGTCGATTACTCTTCACAATTATGCGTTCAGCTAAGAAATTTCATGGCACCCCATATGCTGACGCACACGCACTGTTGGAACATTGCATTTTGCAAGCATATTGACGAAGCAGTACCTACTTCGATTGCGTGCATGCGGACGCAGCGTTAAATTTCTGAAATGGCACTTTAAAATATTGCACGCAGCGTGAAATTGTAACAAAAACAATATTACAGTTGAAAATTCAGAGGAATATAACAATGTTGAGTATGGAAATTATTGAGTACCTACTTTTGAGAATGCTTCATACTTAAAATCGGGTTATGAATAAAACTATTCCAGTTTGAAATCATGCACACTTACCTCCTTAGTGCTTATATCCAATATCTAGTTTCTCACTTTGTTGAACTCGCGTATTTGAGTAATAAAGTTAGTTATTCTATCGGCTCGGCGGATCAATTGTTGGTTTGACTATTTTTCTTCGGCTAACATTCTTGTGAGGATACTTGGACCTCTAAATAAAAATGTAGTCGGTTCGATCCTCTTCACATACGTTTGATGGCGATGTCACTAAGATAAGGTTCATGGCACCAGCCGACACAATATTCGCTTGACGCACACGCACTATCTGCGAAATGGTGCATTTATTAACACATTTGACGAAGTGTCCTGCTTTCCCAAGCGTCTGACGCATAATTTTAGGAAATGGCACTGTGCAGATATTACTCGCCAATGAACAAAAACAATTTAAATTTAAAATTCAGATGCAAATCGTCGACCATTTGCACGCATGCGCAAAGCTCGTTGCCAGCTTGTTCATTATTAGATAGTTTATGACAGCTGCTGAAATACGCGGGTGAGTATGATTTAGATGTCACCTATTAGAATTTAATGGCTGGACATTTTTTACCTCCTTATGTGCATCCGCATCCAATATCTGTTTCTCATTTGCTACGATAGGCACGCGGCTATAATTGACAAAGTCAATGGAAGCCGATTCTAAAGTACAAAATACTTGTTTGTTCTTCTCCATCGATATTCGCTATTTTTGAGTCATTCGGCTAACTTTTGTTAAGGCTCTTGTCCACACTTCGTAATTGATTACACGTTATGTCGCCTCTCAGATACGTTTGATGGCGACTATCTAACTAACGTTCACACCAGCCGATCGACAATATTCGTCATTGGACAAGAGTCGACTATTTTCCATTTACGCATGCGTTTACAATAGTAACACGTTTGCTTCGTATTTCTGCAAGCGTGTCGAAGCTAATTGCTATAGGAAGTGCTGTACTAGAATCGTATAGTCAAGTTGAAGAACAACATAAAACGTAAACCAGTGCAATATCGTTTTACCAGCGTCATCGCATGGCAAAGCTCGCAACCAGCTTCGAATTCCATTATTGCCATAGTTTTATGACAGCTGCTGAATACGGGTGAGTATATTCAAATCCAAGGGTCATCCAAATTTGTAGATTAATACTGGCTGAGAGCTTGTTTTTTATGTCCGTTATGTCATCCGCATCCGATATTTGGACAGCTACGATAGGCACCTATTCTATTGACAAAGTCAATGGATACGCCGATGTCTAAAGTACAAAATACTTGCATGTTAGTTCTGGTACTGTAATAAGATATTCAATATTCTTCGAGTTAATATTCTAGACTTTTTTAAAATTATCCACACTTCGTATTGATTACACTGTCATGCGGCCTAGCCACTGGTTGAAGGTAGGGGCAAATGCCCCAACCTAAGACCAACTGTCCTCGAAAAATTCTGCGTTTTTTAAGACAAGAGTTAATATTTGTCCATTTACGCATGCGATTTGGAGAAAATGGTGAAACAACGTTGTTTGTACTTTCTGCAGCGTTCGAAGCTATTGCTTTCGTACTAAATCGTATAGTCAAGTTGTAGGAACAAGTTAGCGGAAAAAAGCCAGTATCAATGAAAATTTTAAAAAAACATGAGGACAATTCGCAAAATTGCAGTAAAACGCATTCAAAAAAGCACAGAGCCAAATTTTATACGCTCTAAATTTAAGAGTGTATATTTCATCTTATATTCCAAGGCGGCATCCAATTTGTAGAGTTGACAGGGGAAAAGAGCTGAAGAAATATTTAGTAGAAAGTCATGCTTAGATTTTAGGACATTACAAATCATCTTAATTCTTATTGAATCGATTTGTTGATACGTCTAGTAAAAATCCAGGGGGAAACTTGCTTATTCTCTCTTCTTCTTCTCTTTGGTTACTGTAATAAAAAGTGCAAATGAGAGGCAAAACTGCTTCGTGTTCTAACCGATTATCATCGTAAAATTATTCATTGCAAAACTATACACTTATGTTATGTCATGGGCGTAGCCAGGGGGGGAATTTTATTGAAAAGCAAATGCCCTCTTATTTTTACTAGAAAGCATCTTAATGTCTAATCGAGAAGATTTTCCTGCGTTGTTTTTACTAGAAATCATCTTAATTCTTATTGAGACGGAGTTCCCCGTTTTTTTTTAATGGGGTAGTCATCGTAATTCATTGAAAATGGTAGAAAACAAGTGAGAGTGGTACTGTGGGGCAAAGAGTATGACTCGTACAGACCCTACGAGTTTTCAAGCTTATTACTGCATAAATACGCGTGGCAATGCACAAAGGAGTATCAATGAAAATTTAAAAAAAAAATGAGGACAATTCGCAAAATTGCAGAAAAAACGCACAAAAAAGCACAGAGCGAAAAATGTCCCCTAAATTTAAGAGGATTTTCATCTTAATTGCATGTCGACCAAGGAGAGTGACAGGGGAAAAGAGTGAAGAAATATTTAGTAGAAAGTCATCTTAATTTTAGCTTACAAATCATCTTAATTTTATTGAAAAGGAAATCTAGTAAAAATAAGGGGGAAACTTCTTATTCTCTCTTCTTCTTCTCTTTTTTATGTAATAAAAAGTGCAAATGAGAGGCAAAACTGCTTGTTTCTAACCGATTATCATCGTAAAATTATTCAATTGCAAAACTTCTAGTTTTTATGGGGTGTCATCTTAATTTTATTGAAAAGAAATTCCCTCTTATTTTTACTAGAAATCATCTTAATTTAATTGAGAAGATTTTCCTCTTGTTTTTACTAGAAATCATCTTAATTTTATTGAGACGGAGTTCCCCGTTTTTTTTTAATGGGGTAGTCATCGTAATTTCATTGAAAATCTAGAAAAAACAAGTGAGAGTGGTACTGTGGGGCAAGCTTGACCGTACAGTACCCTACTAGTTTTCAAGCTTATTACTGCATAAATACGCGTGGCAATGCACTTTATATAGTTATTAGAAGAAACAAGTATAGAAATTTACATCGGCTAAGCCGATTGCACACATACCTTTTCCTCAGCCTAAAATATGTTAAAACATTACCCTTCTTCTGTTGCAGTCGGGCAAAAAAAAAAATGTGTGTATTGGGTAAATTCTTGTGTTGTCCAGTCAATATCAAATTTTTGCAAATTTCGCGGATGTTAATCATTGTCAAAATGTTACCGTAAGAGGGCATTAAGTCTAGCTGAAAAATACTCAATTCAAAATAGTGAAGATCAAATTTTTGCGAATTTCGAATTGTGGTCATGTTTAAAATTTAACCATAAGTGACGACTTTATTTGACGGCTAAATACACAATCAGAAGCCAAAAAAAAAAATAAAAAAACAGTTTTATATACAGATGGGAATAAGAGAAAGAGGGTTTTTTTCTAATGTGTGTGATGAGCCAAAGCTTAAGTCTACATAGTAGCTATACCCAAACCAAATTTCAATAGGCTGGGATGTATATATATTAAATATAATATAATATTAAAATCCCGAGAATCGTATTTACGGAGATAATGTGGAATTAATGAAAAATTTATTATTTATTTTCCTTTTGTAAAATAATTTTTTTTTTTACTTTATTTTTTTTAATGTTTCATTTTCAAGTAAAAAAAAATTTTGGAGTGAAAAGTTCTTTACGCACGTTTCCCAAAATCTGAATAACCATAAGCTCAAAAGAGCATTTTGACGAACGAATGGGGTTTGTTTGTTTGATATATTTAATATTTATATTTTTTTTTTTTAGAGACTTATCAATCACATGAAAAAACATCAACATAACCCCCGTTAATTAATTACTTTGTATGCAAACGACACATAAATAAAATAAATTTTCCCGAAAAAGCTACATATATAGCTCCATATCTTCTTCTACACATGGAAAAAAAAAATTCTTTTTTTTTAATTGAGGACTGAAGATTTTTCTTTAAAAAAAATGTGATTTCATATTTGTCGGACGATTTTGAAAAAATCGAAAAAATGACACCTTGCTATTTATAAAACGCGAAATCAATGGTAAAAATTTATAAAATCGATTTGATTCATTTCATATACTAACGATATTTCTCTACTTTCAGAAACCAAAAAATGATACTTTTAAAGTATCTCTCAATATTATATTGTTAATAAATGTGTCCTACTTTTTTTTTCAAAAAAATTTCCTCGTTTTTTCATTGATTTTTGAGAAATTGTCCTCGAAAAAAGACCTAAAAAAATTCCTGGCTACGCCCTTGTGTTATGTATACACTGCGAAGTTATTTAATTTATAAAACGTAAATAAAAGTGTTTTGTTATTTGGAGGCTGCACGTTGAATGTTTGTCTTTCAATACAGAGCAGAGTCGAAATGGTTCGAAGCCCGAATAAAGTGAACACCTTGGTGGTCTGAGCACATAAAGTTTTTCATTAGCAAAATGAAGGCAAAAATAGAAAATATGGTTTGGTTTTGTGTGTGATAAAAAATTTTTCTATCCTCCTAATGCCATGTTTACACTTGATGATTTTGTCAACATCTCTTTCAAAATAATATGGGAATTCATTCGAACCCTCGAAGGAGTGAACTCTGAGAACTTCTTTGCATTAACTGTCAAAATACATGTAAGCTTTGACGGCTGTTTAAAAAGTTCTCAAAGTTCACTGAGTTTGGCCAAAAATGGGGAAAATGAAAGTTCAGTTGTTGCAGCTTTTGTTTTCGTAATTGCTTAGAGAATACCTACATTGAATTAGAAAATCCTAAATTTTAATGTACTAATCATTTGTCTTGTGCTCACACCAGGGGAAGCAAGTTCCAAAAATATTGGGCGGGCAAAAAAAAAAATGTTATGCAGGGAACAATACGCAGTGTTTAGTAGATGTCAAATATTGAAAAAGTGCAGTATATCTACTGCAATTGGAATAAAGTTCTAACCCTTCTCGGAATGGGAAAGATATCGATACTTATAGACAATCTTTGACACATATTTTGGTTGGAGGAGGTTGGAACCAGTGTTCGGAGAATTCTGCACGAATGTGAAAAGTAGGGTGGAACAGGCGGGTAAATTCGAATTACCGGAACTTCAAAATTGTAGTAAATTAGTTAAGAAATATGAAAGATAATTAATCTCAGATGAATTATATAATAAAATTTTTGGAGGGGAAAACAGTGCCTTGCTCCGCCATAGTTGCCGCGCCTGGCTCACACCATGCATTTGAAGTTGCCTTATGGAAAATTTGAGCTTTGGCTGTTTTACACACTTATTATACCCGACACACTCTGTGTCGAGGGTATATTGCGTTTGTGTGGTTGTGTGTAACACCCAGAACCAGTCGAGATAGACCATACAAAATAAATATAGAAATGATCAGCGTCACCAAGAGATTCGATTTATACATGTCCGTCCGTCTGTATACAGTTATCTTATCGAAGGAGTTGAGCTATCTTGACAAAATTTGGTATGCGAGCTCACGTGAACATAAGTAAGAACAAGTTCGAGAATGGACCCAATCCGACCATTTTGTAGAGGTACCTCCAGTACTAGGGTCTGTTACGAAAATCACAAAAACTACTCTAAGATCGAAGTTTTTCAAGATATTTTGATCAAAGTTGATATTTGAACATTGTTAAAGGCAAGCAGTATGATTTATAAAAATTTGAAAAGTGGGCGTGGCTGAAGGGCGTTTTTCGAAAAATGTCTCCTACACCCGAAATTCTAATGGGACTTTAACGAAAATTTGGCACTTATGCTTCCTTTGTAGCCTTAAACATCCTTCCAAAAAATTTCCTTGATCGGTCCATTTTTAAGGGTACCTCCAGTACTAGGGTCTGTCACGAAAATCCCAAAACTGCCTCAAAATCTGACTTTTTCGAAAAATTTCAATGAAACTTAGGATTTTAGCGGATATCTAAGCCTTCGATTAAAATTCAAAAAAATTGGAAAAGTGGGCGTGGCAAAGGAGCAGTTTTCATAAAGAAATTTAACAAAAGTCGGTGTCTGATTTCAGACTAAAGAGGACGTACCTGGTACTCCGCTGCTGACCCTGGGGGATGCCGGGTACGTCGATTTATATGTCGGTTTGCGCGACGATATTTAGGATTTATGTACTTAGTTTTTATTTAAAAAAGTAAAGGTTTTTTGTTTTTTCAATTCAATTTTCTCTTTTTGTTGTAATTCACTTGAATTTTATATATATTTTGTTTTGTTCACTTTTTAATTTTTATATTTTTCCTTTATTGGAATTCACTTTAAAATTTTTGTATATTTTTTTTTTGTTTGAGTTAACTTTTAATTTTAACGTTTTGCCGGCGCG
>JAIPUU010000623.1:0-21006 GCA_020466095.1 Chlorops oryzae
ATTCGTTTTTATTATTCAACATAGTTCCCTTCAAGAGCGATACAACGATTATAACGACCTTCCAATTTTTTGATACCATTTTGGTAGTACTCCTTCGGTTTTGCCTCAAAATAGGCCTCAGTTTCGGCGATCTTCATTGCAGCCAAATTTTTTCCCTGCGAGCATCCTTTTGAGGTCTAAGAACAAGAAAAAGTCGCTGGGGGCCAGATCTGGAGAATACGGTGGGTGGGGAAGCAATTCGAAGCCTAATTCATGAATTTTTGCAATCGTTCTCAATGACTTGTGGCACGGTGCGTTGTCTTGGTGGAACAACACTTTTTTCTTCTTCATATGGGGCCGTTTTGCCTCGATTTCGACCTTCAAACGCTCCAATAACGACATATAATAGTCACTGTTGATGGTTTTTCCCTTCTCAAGATAATCGATAAAAATTATTCCATGCCCATCCCAAAAAACAGAGGCCATTACTTTGCCAGCGGACTTTTGAGTCTTTCCACGCTTCGGAGACGGTTCCCCGATCGCTGTCCACTCAGCCGACTGTCGATTGGACTCAGGAGTGTAGTGATAGAGCCATGTTTCATCCATTGTCACATATCGACGCAAAAACTCGGGTGTATTGCGAGTTAACAGCTGCAATCACGCTCAGAATCATCAACACGTTGTTGTTTTTGGTCAAATGTGAGCTCGCGCGGCAACCATTTTGCGCAGAGCTTTTTCATATCCAAATATTGATGAATGATATGATCAACACGTTCTTTTGATATCTTCAAGGCCTCTGCTATCTCAACTTCATTTTACGGTCATTCAAAATCATTTTGTGAATTTTTTTTTATGTTTTCGTCGGTAACCACCTCTTTCGAGCGTCCACTGCGTTCACCGTCCTCCGTGCTCATTTCACTACGCTTGAATTTTGCATACCAATCAATTATTGTTGATTTTCCTGGGGCAGAGTCCGGAAACTCATTATCAAGCCAAGTTTTTGCTTCCACTGTATGTTTTCCCTTCAGAAAACAGTATTTTATCAAAACACGAAATTCCTTTTTTTCCATTTTTTTCACAATAACAAAAGTTGCTTCACAAAAGACGCTCTATCTCACAAACTAATTGACTTACAGACGTCAAATTTTGACACGAATCATTTGAAGGTTGCCACTATATAATATAAAAATAATATGCATTTAATACTAGCGACGCCATCTATGTGTCAGACCGGGACTTATCAGCCAACCTGTTATAGCAAAACTGCAGGTTATCCTCTAAGCTCTAGAATGCGAATTCGTTTCAAATCGAAATTTTTTTGAAAAGGAATTATTCTAATTTTGAATGAGTGATTGAAAAGAAATGAATAAATTTCGAGGTTTTTATTCGAATTCAGATTCTAGGGCACGTCTGAATATTCATATTTTCCAAAAACAGGTAAATATTTATATAAATTAATATTGTAGAGAACAATTAGAAACATTGAATAATAGTGCGTTTCCATATGGTGTTATTTACGTGTTAAAGGAGGTTTTCGTGTTAAGCGGCCTTTAACACCATGTGTTGTACATGTTTTTCCATACAAATTCTTAACACGAAAGGCAAGTGTTATTCTCATTAACACCTTGGTAACACCTCATTCGATAAGAAAATATCAATTTATCGTATCGAAATTCGTGCATATCTAACTGTCAAAATGATATCAAAACAAAAAGCGACAATGGAAGGTAAAAGAAACTTTGTTTTTAATATTTTTGTAATTTTTAGAATGTAAACCTGACAGTTATTGTTGGAAATAATCTTAAGCCATAGTGTAAATAGATCTTTAGAGTAACGAGTAGGTATATAATTTATAATAGCTCTAACGAAAATCTACTTTTAGTCAAGTGGCAACGCCACGAATGAAAAGAATTATTCAAAAAAAAAAGTTGACGTGAACACATCACGCATACTCGTGTATTGTTTTAAAATATAAATTAAATATATTCAAGTTTAAAACTCAGGTGTGGGGTCAACCGAAAATGCTCAAATTAGATAAATACCAAATAATACGACTGTTGCGAGCATCCGGAATAGAATTTCCTGTAACAGCAACCATTGAGCAATTACGAACGCTGTGCCGAGAAAACGAGCTTGAAATCGACGGCGTGGGTATAATCGAAATTGAAAATGGCGTCGATACCGAGAACTGCTTGGAAATGCCTGAAGCTTCCGAGAAATATGATGTCGAGCAGAATAATTATTTAAAAAGCGCTGATGACGATAAATCCGGTGACAAAAGGGAAGTATTATCTGAACTCAATAATGCTGGCTCTGTATATAAAAGTGCCGTTCATGCAGAAAACGACGACTTTGCCGCTCATGTATTTGAGAATGCCGCTATTCCTGGAAATGTTCCGTACTATGACAATGAAGCTGCGAACGGGACCCAACAGCGCCCTGTTAACCTAACCTCGTTTCGCTCTCTTCACACATACACCCTCATCATGCAGTCTATTGCTCGACTGTCAGATATCAAGGATGCTGAGTTAGTAAATTTCATCGTTGACGGTATTGGCGATCAGGTGAATAACTTATCCTTGCTGCTGCACGCGAACACCTTGGCTGAACTTAAGCAGCTAATCAAACGATATGGCGACAAATATTTGACCCCGAAAGGCGCCATTGGTAAAGCCAAAAAGAATCCGCTAGCTGACGGTAACGAGAAGCTCCAGAAGGAAGTGCTATGCTTCAATTGCTCGCAGTTGGGCCACATCAAGATTAACTGTCCATATCCCTTGCGCCCAGAGAAATCATGCTTCCGCTGCTGGGAAATGGGGCATGATCATCGCTCGTGCCCGAATCCACGTAAAGTGATGGTGAAGAAAGACGACAAGAAATGGCCAAAGCAACAAGTATTGAACATTGACGACGGAAGACGGGGTGATAATTCTAATCAGGAAAAAAAAATTGATATTTACAATATGGTAAGTGTTGCTTTTGAATGGTCATCTAAAGAAAGTGCAAATTTCAGTGAATTTTTTTCTCTTTTTGATACTGGCAGCCCTGCTAATTTCATAAGAAAATCATGCGTACCATTTTTGAGACAGACCAGACCAGTAGACTCTCAATTTACAGCCATTGGAGGATTTAAGTTAAAAATACTGAATAAAATTTTTTGTTTAATTAATCCAAAACCATGTAACGAAAATAATATGTTATGTTTTGCCGGATGAAGCAATGTCGGTACCGATGATTTTGGGAAATAAATTTCTTAAAGAATGCAACATATATTTAACACAACTAAAACAAAAATACACAGTCAATAATCTCATGGCTATTAATTCAATAACGAATCGTGATTGCACTTTCTTATCAAATGACGTTCAAAATAAATGTATCCGATACAATCTCATTACGAATAACGCCCATTATTTTGATAAGAGTGATAAATTTTGTCAGATGCTATCGTCAACACAGACGGACAATGGTGACAAAAATGACGTATGTGTCGGAAACCAACCCAGTAGGAAACGTAATAAAGAAATTATTGAAAGTGATGAAGTGCCAAGAAATAAAAAAAATTGTTGCGAGGAAAAGGAAGAGTACGAAGTAAGCAAAGTAGGTTATGAAGTCGAAGTTAGAAAAATCGTCGAACCAATTTTCAATATCGATGTAAAACCAAGTGACATGGAATGGGATGTTGATTTTCGATTAGGTCACGAAATTAAAAAGCAGTTTGAAGACTTGATAGATAATACGTATATAAACCCGATAGGCCTGCCCACTGAGCCGTATAATTTTGAAATGAATATTCATTTAACCTCTCACGTACCAATATTCTGTTCACCACGCCGACTTTCATATGCCGAGAAAAAAGTGGTAAAAGAATTGATAGAGAATTGGTTGAGCGCTGGCATTATAAGACAAAGTAGTTCCCCATATGCTACTCCCATCGTTCTTACGGTAAAAAAAAGTGGGAAAGCCAGAATGTGTTGTGACTATAGGGCCTTAAATAAAATAACAGTGCGAGACAATTTCCCTTTGCCATTGATTGAAGATTGCATAGAATACTTGGAGGGGAAAAAGTATTTCTCTATGTTAGATCTGAAAAACGGATTTCACCAAGTTAGTGTAGCTGAAAGTTCAATTCCTTATACTTCTTTTGTGACCCCGGAGGGGCAGTATGAGTATCTCAAAATGCCTTTTGGACTCAAAAACGCTCCAGCCGTTTTCCAACGATTCATAAACAACATTTTCCGTGACCTAATAGATTCTCATAAAATTATTATATATATGGATGATATTCTCATTGCTTCTAAAACATTAAAGAGCACTTTGAATTAGTAAGAGGTGTCCTTAAAATAATAACTTACCGAGGACTGAGACTTAATATGAAAAAATGCAAATTTGGGTACCAGGAGATTGAATATTTAGGGTACTCCGTATCAAGTAAAGGAATTTCACCGAGTAGCTCCCACGTCGCTGCAATAAATAAGTATCCGATTCCACAAAATATTAAGGAACTCCATTCTTGCTTAGGGCTTTTTTCATATTTTCGGCGTTTTGTTCCATCATTCTCTAAAATTGCTAAGCCATTACAGGAATTGTTAAAGAAAAATGCTTCCTTTTCTTTTGATGACAAATGCGAACAAGCTTTTAATGAATTAAAGCACCTTCTTGTAACAGCCCCAATTTTAGCAATATACAATCCCAGTAGAGATACGGAAGTACATTGTGATGCTAGCTCGATAGGTTTTGGAGCGGTTCTGTTGCAGAAGCAAGATGATGGAAAATTCCATCCCATTTCGTACTTTTCGAAAACAGCCACACCTGCGGAATCTAAGTACCATAGTTTCGAACTTGAAACTTTAGCCATCATATTTGCATTGCGCAGGTGGAGAGTCTATTTAGAAGGAATCCCTTTTAAAATAATCACAGACTGCAATTCTTTAACATTGACATTGGGAAGAAAACAAATCAATCCAAGAATCGCTAGGTGGGCCTTAGAGCTCGAAAATTATAACTACTCAATACAGCATAGGGAAGGTACATCTATAGGCCATGCAGACGCTCTTAGTCGCTGCCAAATAGCAGCTGTAATTGATACAAACGACATCGAGCTTCAAGTTCAAATAGCACAAGAAAGAGACGAAACTCTTAAAAACTTACGAGAACGTTTAGAAAATACAGAGGTGGATGGTTTTGACTTGGTGGAAGGGCTGTTGTACAGAATCGAAAAAGGGAAGAAGCTGTTTTACGTGCCGCGTGAAATGGAGAATAATGTCATTAGGACCATACATGAAAAGATTGGTCATCAGGCTGTCGACAAGACATATAATAGCCTGGCTAGACACTATTGGTTCCCATCAATGCGAAGTAAAGTAGAGAAATTCATTTTGAGCTGTATAAAATGTCTTATGCATGCCGCTCCCATACGATATTCCGAAAGAAACTTACATAACATTCCTAAAGTGCCGCTGCCGTTCGATACGCTTCATATCGACCACTTTGGTCCGTTGCCATCAATAAATTCAAAAAGAAAGCATATACTGGTCGTTATAGACTCTTTTACAAAACTGGTCAAACTGTATCCAGTCATTTCAACCAGTACACGTGAAGTTATAGTCTGCTTAGAAAAATTCTTTGATTACTATAGTAGGCCAAGACGAATAATTTCCGACAGAGGCACTTGCTTTACCTCGCTAGAGTTCGAAAGTTTTCTCCTTCATCATAATATTTCGCATGTGAAGGTCGCCACCGCGTCTCCCCAAGCAAATGGACAGGTTGAACGTGTAAACCGAGTTCTTAAAAGTATGTTAGGAAAACTAAGTGAACCTATTAACCATTCAGATTGGACGAAAAAGATCACAGACGTCGAGTTTGCGTTCAACAATTCGGTACACAGCTCTACAAAATCGACTCCCAGCATGTTACTTTTGGAGTAGAGCAGCGTGGGAGAATTGTAGACGAGCTGACGGAATTTCTTGACTATAGAAATGTCGATCACACTGAACGAAATCTCTCAGTTATAAGGGCAGAGGCTGAAAAAAATCTAAAAAATTCCAAGATTATAATGCTGAGCACTTTCTGAAAAAAAGCAAACCCGCGAAGAATTTCATAGAAGGCGATTTTGTAGTTATGAGGAATGTCGATAAGTCAGTAGGATCAAACAAAAAGCTTATCCCCACATACAGGGGTCCATACGTAGTACAAAAGGTGTTGGGAAACGACAGATACGTCATCAAAGATGTAGAAAACTTTCAGTTGACACAACTACCATATACTGGAGTAGTAGAAGCAAATCGAATAAGGAAATGGATTCGTCCGAATGATGAGATTGTTGAAGAAGAAGCAACACTTGTATAAATTAGATAATAATCGATAAAAACAATGTTTGATCGGGGTCGATCAATAGTCAGATTGGCCGAACTGTAAACCTGACAGTTATTGTTGGAAAAAATCTTAAGCCATAGTGTAAATAGACCTTTAGAGTAACGAGTAGGTATATTATTTATAATAGCTCTAACGAAAATCTACTTTTAGTCAAGTGGCAACGCCACGAATGAAAAGAATTATTCAAAAATAAAACGTTGACATGAACACATCACGCATACTCGTGTATTGTTTTAAAATATAAATTAAATATATTCAAGTTTAAAAGAAATTAATTTTTCAGATTTGAATTAGAAAAAGCGGAAGAGACAAAAATGAAAAAAGGTCTCCAGAAATAAAATGTACTGATTTTAGCGCTTGAAAAGCTGGCAGCCCTACTTGCAATTGAAAATACACGAACAGCTGTCAAGTGTTAAATCGAAGTGTTAAAGCTTAACACTTCAGAATTTGACACCATATGGAAACGTACTATAAGATAAATGTATAGTTTTTTAAAAACTTTCCATTTTTTAATGAATCTTCCTTTAAATAGGAATTAACAATATGTATTCAAATCTTAGTTCTAAATAAAATTTAGCTACGCATAAAAAGTATAAAGTAGTATTTCGAAACGACGGGCCTCAATTCAAGAGATGGGCTGCTGATGGATGGCTTTTAGAGTATAAGTGCAAGTGAATGCACACCCTTATATCTCTTTTTAACATAAAAGAATAACCACTCAAAAGATTAGTTTTAGTCCTTTTATTAATAACTCTTAATGCTAACACTGTATCCTAAAAATATCTCCTAACAATACTTGATAACTTCCCTAATTATCCTATTCAACCACTATAAAAGTCCACGCTCTAGTCTCCGTTGCCACTGGGTGAGTACTTGCGCTTCGAGTTGGGAATTTGGATACCAAGTGTCTTTCCATTCGTCGATATTCGATCTTTTATAAGCCGAAAGTGTCCATGGTGCATTCCAAACAATACTGGTGCTGATCGAAAGTCCTAGTAGATATTGCGTAAGTTGGCGTCGACTTGCATTGGTCATTAGTTGAAGTTGTTGTTGGCTTTCTTCCATTCGCTCGTTTGGACATAATGATATGTACATGTGTTTGGCTCTGCTTTCAGTAAGAATGTTGTTTATTGTTGTAGTTGTTGTACTGCACTAGAATGCGAGCTCGATGTTTGACCTTCAATGTTGTTGCTTTCATTATCTCGCATTCTACCTTCATTTCACAGTCGTTTCGGCTATTTCTCTGGCGTAATGCAAGATTGTATTAAAAGCTGATTTGTTTGTTTTGGTGCAATATTTGGTCTTCGCTAGTGCTAATGCCCTAGTCGTTGCTTAATCGTTTGTGATTTCCATGAAGGATCGTATTACCGTTGTCGCGTCGAGCGAGCTGGCTGTTGTTGTTGTTGTTTCTGAATGCGAGCATAAGTTGTTTGATATATGTTAGCTCGCATTCCGCTTTCCTTTTCATGGTCGTTCGGGCTATTGCCCTGGCTTTAATGATGTAGTGGCTTTGGCTGTTTTATTTAGAATACCTGGTTGCACTTGTTGATAATAAATGATCAGGGGCAGATCAAAAGGGGCTGTGAGTAAATGTGACTCACAACATCCCTCCCCCTTTTATGGAGTCACGTCCATCGTGACGTAGAAATAGTCGGTCAGATATAAAAAGGTGGCTAATAATTTCTTTCACCTTGTGATTTGTGAGAAGCATGATGAAGTTTCGGTTGATTTGAGACGGTCGTTTACTACTTCTGCTATACATAAATCGTTGTGCCGTGCTGCTTACTTATTGTTGGTTGTGTTATTGTGCTGGCGTGAGGGTGATTGCTGATATGTTATTCTGTGGTGCATTTCCATGCATATGCCCACTCATGCGATGAAAATTGATGATTTTTATATGTGTGGTGCATTGAATGTTTTGTACTTCTGATGTGTTTACTTGCAGGAACTGATGCTGAGGCGTATAACGTGTTGCGATGATTTAGTTTGATGGTGGCACAGACGGATTTGGTTCTGTTGGTTATTCAATTACTGGAACGTTTGTTTTCCATGTGACATAGAGCTCGATACTTAATTTTTTCTTAATATAGCTGCTTTAATAATGAGTTATTATTTATGAAATTTTAAATATTTCTACTTATTTCATTTAAACATATTTATTACTTGATACTACCACAACCCTTAGACCAATTGGCTTAAGTTTATACTTTTTTTTTTGTACTTTTCTCCTAACTATTCTACGCTTAGTTTTATATTACAATTATATCGTCACCCATTAGAGCCTAATTATTTAGATACATATTTTATTTATTTAACATTAAGTGAATATTTTGAATCTCTTATTACTTTAATTGAATATACATTTGATCTTTTTATTGTTAATCTTATTAATTTTCCATTTAATTCTACTGTTTTTTCTGTACTCCTTTTTTTCTGCCCACTTTCATTAGTTTTAATATTTCGAGGAGATGGATTCTTTCTTCCTCTGTTACTTCCGATCGATCTATCATATTTACTTTTATTCCCCAGCGTTTTATTAAATTTGCCAAAAATTGTCTATTAATTTTACTACTAAATTCCTCGAACATGTCTTCATTCGGTATGTATCTCTCCCCCTTTTCTAGGCAAGTAAAAAAAATCTCTGCAAATTTTAAAGTAAAAATTCCGCAATCTACACGATTTGTTTGTTGGGGACATTCTAGATAATCAGCTATCATTTCGTTTGAGTTATTATAATTTATGGCACTAAAAAAAAACAATATATTTTCTGTCATTTATGCTTAGCTACGTGGTTTGAGGAAATCTTAAATATATATGACATTGAGTTTAACTATGATTAACAACCAGTGGTTATTAGCACAAATTGGGAACATTAAACTTTCGATTTTATCCATATTAACATTTTTCATGATTGATTCTATTCTAAGCTTAGCAACCATGCTGACTAGTGACCTTTTAGCTGCTTTAATTCCTTCGTAAGTGAAGGAATTGAAAACATGCACTTTTTTAGTACTGCTAATATGTCCTTTTATGAGCCAATCTAGAAAAACGTTAATGTGGATTTCCGTTAGCCACTGATTGTTAATTAGTATTTCCTACTCCCTTTGGGTTATTATTTTTTGTCTGTTTTTGATTTTATATGTGCAGATTGCATTCATTGTTTTCCACAAAAATTTAAAAAGTTTGAAATCTTTTAGGTAATTGTTCTGAAAATAGAAAGGAGAAAAAAATTTTTTATGTTAAGTATACTTACACTTTTTTCGCCTTACTTTCGTCGATCGCCGAGCTTTGTGATCTACAGAAAAAACAAATATAAATGAATTAGTGGCAAAGGGTCCCTTCTGCGTTTTCCGTTTTTACCTTTATATTTTATTTTTGTCTTGACGAAATGCTCTTATGCATTTATTTATTTGTTTTTGTTTAATTTTTTTTTTTGGGGATTTTCGATTTGAAAAAATGCTTAGTCAGGAAAAAGAAAAAGAATAATTTGACGGTCGTCCAACCATTTTACGATTGACCAAGGTATTGCCCTAAACTTCTGAGGTATTTTCCACATCTTTATAACGTTTGAGAATTGTTCTTATGCTATTTTTTCTTTGCATTTTAACACTATTATTTTTGCATTCCGTTTTATTTCTACTTTTACTGATCTTTGTCTAAGTATGACAAATACCCCCAGTAAGCTTGCAACTATTATCAGAAATAATGTGCCGCTTATGCAATATGAGACGTTGCGGTGAAAAATTTGCTCTTTTATATATGTTCTATTTTTAAAATTGTTGACTATTATGTCTTAAAAACAATGGATGTATTTGGAATTGGATTTAGTAATTTGTTTTCTGGGTAATAGTATACATCCTCCATTACTGATTTTGAGTTAAAAAATTCTTCGCTGCCGATCCTCACGCTGCAGTTTAAGAACGTGATAAGGGTATTTGATTTAATTGTTAAATTTCTCTTGTCAAAATTTTGAAGTATTTTCAAATTTTTACTGTTTTTTCGAATTATTGTACCCTACTCCAGTACTGAATGAACGTTTTATTATTAAATATGAAATTACAATTATTTTGAATAGTGCAGTGTTTACTTCTCTTTAATTCTTTAAAATTTTAATTTTCTTTGAAGGTGAAGATGGTTTGGTTTATTTTTGATAACTAATTCGTCCTTTTCCATGATTTCAAAAAACTCCTTGTTCGGTAATGGTGTAAATGAATTTACCTCCGTTTTACCAGTGTTCTTGGGATCTTTATAACAATTATTATTGAATTTTGTGCGTACGTGAGTACCCCTACTCTTGCTAATTTTAATTTTACAAAATCAATTTTAAATGTTTCAATTTCTTCGGAGGTTAATATGCTAGGGTACATCAACCCATGTCTAGCTGCCGAGATGCTGTCCTGAATTAAATTAGTTTTCTCCTCTATACTTTTTAATTTGTACATTTGGTCGTTGAACAATATGTGTTTTAATATGTTGATATTTGTCCGATATATTTCATTAAAAATCTTCCTGTCATGTTGTATAGCGCCTTTTAGCACCCCTAGCGTCTCATTGAAGTAACTATTTATTCTAATTTGTTCATTTAACCCTCCAATGGCATTATGGCTATTTTCCGTTACCGTTTTCAGATGGTCTTCTATTTCTTTTCGATCGTCATCATCCATTACCTGGAATAACCAATTCGCGACTGTGCCTATCGTGTTAATTTGGCCCCTCTTTGTGCGCGCCACTTTGTAGGGCATTATTGAATGCAGCTTAGATTTAATGGTTTTTACTTCGATCAATAGTAGAATATTGTTTTGGACTTCTACATGCTCGAGTTGTTGTTGCGTGGAATTAAGCATTTTGAAGATTTCCTCTGGGTGGATTATATGCAGAAATGTGAAAAAATCCTTAACGATTTCAGTGTATAACATGTGGACTTCAATAAAGCCTTGTTGCTCGTTGATTGAAGATACCATCAGACCTGCTCGACTGGCTGTCATGAGTGATAGTATTAACGGGATGATCTGCAAAGGTATTGTTCTTTTTAGCCCATTATGCCAATACCTTAAGTTTTGTACATTTTGCAGACTATGCAGTTTTTTTTATATAAAGGTGGATTTTTATTGGTAAATTTTACCATTTAAGTTTTGTCACGTGAAAAATGGAATTGTACAATTTGCTAGCAATTTTTTCTGCGGATTATCATTTATACGGTAATCTTAAATTTTATCAGGAGTTGGCGCGTTACCTGCTGGAAGCTTACCGCTACTCCTGTAAATATTGATCTCTTGGCCCCATAATTGGTAGTGTTCTGGAGGTTCGCCTTCGAAGAACTTTTGAGGCTTTCATGAGGTTCCCTAAAAAGGATCACGGGCATGCCCAAAGGATGCGACTGGTTCACCATATAAGGTCTGTCCTTCACTGAAAATTTAAAACGTTTGGCATTTGGTTCTATGGTGGATGAATATGCGTTTGCGAAAGTCGATCTGGATAAACGAATGCATTTGTTCGGTATATTCACTGATTTCTCTCTTAAACAGCGTTCGCTTCGGAGGACTAGATCCTATTTGGACTTTCCTTTTACTAGAAATTTTTGCCTATCCAAGTGTTTGGGAAAATATGGTAAATTAGCTATGGATGATTGTGCTCAGTGGTGATTTATATGTGTATGTGTGAATTGTAAATAAAGAAAAGAAAATTTTAACAAGAGCTTCATTGGCAATTAGTTTTTTGTCTTTCAGAAAAAGTTAGCTTTAGCCTAGCGATCCTTTATTTTTCGTTTATAAACGCTTTGTGTGCTCTCAGCACTTTGTAAAAGGTATTGGGGGAAGCTACCCACAGCGTATGCTCGTTGTACGCGAATTTTTTCTACTATTTTTGGTATATTTAATTTTTTATTTTTTTCTGCGAGGGCTATGACGAGTGCGATAAATGCGCCCGTGCGGTCGATGCCGGCACCGAAGTGAATTATTAATTTTGACTCTTTATTATTTATTTCAGATAATTCATTTGTTTTTTAAATTTGCTTCCAAAAGTTCAGTAAAAATAAAAGGTGCGGGCTGGCCTTGTCTGGCCATTTTTTAAATTGCCAATGGAACACTATTTGTTTTTTTTACCAAGTTTCACATGATATAATTCAAATTCGCTATGACTCATATATTTTTTTGATGATACTTGTAGGGTTTTTATTCGTATTTCTTTGCATATAATCACATCATTCGCTTTTTTACCCCAATATTGGTAGCAACTTTCTTTTCTGCCTTCGTTAATGTTTGTTTAACATGACTATGTTAAGACAATTTTCTTCCCAAACCATTTGCCACAAATCATGTATTGTGCTTTTCAGAGGGCCCTGTGTGGCAATGAAATTTTTCGGACAACCAACTACTTCCACGTAGTTTGCGTGGATGTAATATCAGCTACCTTCGCTTGAAATTTTAAGTTTTACTCTACTGTCATCAAAACATGGCACATCGGAATATCTGTTTTTTGAACTGTTTTGAAGGAAACTGGATATGCTACTTTCGGAATATTTTTGTCTTATCTGTTGGTACTCTTTCCTAAGCTTTTCTACTTCACATGCGGAAAATTGATATTTCTTTTTGTTTATATTATAAACTTTTCCTTGATTTTCATGACATAATTTCAGTAAATTTTTATGAAATGTCTTTTCCTTACCTTTTATTTTTATTCCTACATTCAGTGATGTTGGGGTTGAAATGACTTCATAGGGTCGTTCCTAAATATATGAGAATTATTCTTCCTATTCTGAATTTTTAACCACACTCTGTCTCCAATTTTAAACGTTTTGGTCCTGGTTATTTTATCGTAAAATGTTTTGGATTTCAATTTTGCCATTTTTAAATTATTCCTTGCTATTTCATAGCTTCTCTGTATTTGGTATTTTAAAATTTTACTATAGTCATCGACATTGTACATTTGATTTGGCTTGCTTTTTAATTTTATGGGAATTTCGAACTCGAACCCAAAAAGTATTCTACTTGGTGTTTGCTTTGTTGTTGAATGTACCGTATTATTATGCACGTGCATTGCATGATGTAACCATTCGTCCCAATTGGTGCCATCCTCATTGACGAAAATTCGGAGTATATCTGCAAGAGGTCAGTGACTCCGTTCAAGAGCTCCGTTGGCTTGGGGGTGGTATGGAAGTTTGCGATTTCTTGATGCCAAGAATTTTGCAAACTTCCTTAAACAATCTTGATGTCAAATTGGTACCCTTGTCGGTTACTAATACTTTAGGGATATTGAATTTGGAAATTATTTAATTGAAGAATGCTCTCGCCACAGTTGATGCTTCTGCGTCTGGAATGGCTATATAAATGAAGTATTTGGAAATATCGTCTAGAAAGGTGAGAATATACTTGTTTTTTCTCGAAGAAACAGAAAGTGGACCGACTATGTCCTTGAAAACCTTGTCGAATGGCCTATGTGGCGTATCTGTGATAGCCATAGGCATCTTTTCTATGCGTGAACTTTTATTTTTTTGACAAAATGTACATTCTTTAATACATCGTCTAATTTGACTTTGCATTCCCTCCCATTTATATTGTTTCCTATTTCTGAAATATGTTTTAAAAACCCTTTATGGCCTGCTATTGGTGTGTCGTGAAAATTTTTCAAAATTGTTTGAATCTGCTCTTGGTTAGTTAGGAAAATCGCTGTGTCATCTAGTTTTGAGTTTAAAATAGTTTCATTCGTTGTGCTATTTTCGGTTGCCGCTTCTAAAATGTCTGACTGAGATCTGGTTACAACTGATATACTTTTGTTTGCTAAGGGAAGTCTGCTAAGTGCATCTGCATTAAGGCTATTTTTCCCTGGTTTGTAACTAATTTCAAAATCGTATTCTAGTAATTTTAAACGAAACCGCCCTAGTCGTGTATCCTGGTCTTTTAGGTTTGAAAAACCTTTTAATGGTTTATGATCTGTATAAATTTTGAAATGTTTACCCAAGAGGTAAGTCCTAAAGTTTTTAACTGCCCAAATTTATTGCCAAAAATTCTTTTTCTATTTGTTGACTATCTCTTTTCAGTGGAACTGAGGGCCCCATAGCATAATAAATTGGTAGGTCTTGTCCTAGTTCTTCTTGTGAAAGTTCCGCTCCCAGTGCTTCATTACTTGCGTCGGTTGTTAGATGATGCTGCGTGTCCTCTTACCTCTCTAAGCCACTAATTGCTTAGCCTAAGTTGCAACCCTTTGTGTAAAATATTCACCACGACCTCTGGCTGGGTGACGCTCATGTTTAAGTTAAGTCAGTCATTCAATTATCGCGTAACGACGCACATCTTTGCTTATTATTAATAAAGAAAATTTTACAAAATAATACAGTCCACTTCGTCTCAAACATAATTTGTGGTCCTTCGAGCCGGATCCAAGGATCTTTACGGGAACTCCTCATCTTCGCTAGCGTGGGCCCGTAATAACCATTCCCTGCTCCATCGGCTCCAGTTGCTCGAATCGCAGATCGCGAGCCACCGGTAAGGGATCTCAAGACTACATAAGGGAAGCTTAAGGAATAAATTACAAAGCTGGTCAATTTATTAATTGAATGACTCAGTGTATCATTACAACCACGTGCATAATTGCATCATCAATCCAGGTATATGCAATTTCTATTCGTTGACCTGGATGCATGTGGTGAGCTTGTAAGTTAAATGCAACTCCGGTAACATTCTTTGGATAGCCTTCGACTCCTAATGTACAAGCGACTCACCAGTATTGCAATCATCGTTTCTAGTTCTGAATGGTACTCAGTGAACGCAAGTCGAATGCGACTCTGTGTTGATCTACATGTTTATTGGAAAGACCTCGGCTCCTAATTGTTCTTATTGCTTGTGCAATCACATTGCATCATTGCAAGTGACGTAGTAAATTCTATCTCACAGAATTTGCAATTATATGCAACTCTGAACGTATTTGTAAATTGATACGAGGCAAATTTAAACAGCTGTTCTGCTTGAACAGTGTATCGTGCTATTTCAGCACATATTTAACTGAAATACACACCGGAAATGGCGGCCATAAAAATCTGAGATTCGGCGAAAAACGCTATCCGACGTTACATGCTTTCAAGTGAAGAGGAAACGCTTGAAAAGGAACGCGCTGAAACCCTTCTCCATTTGATGCACGAGCAGTGGGAGCGCTTTAAGGAAGCGCAACAACAGCTTGAAATAACCACCGGCGCAGAGGGTCAGCACGTGTTAGAAGAGGAACGATCTCAAGCGGAGGATTGGTTCGTTCTGGGAGAATCAAATTTGAAACGAGTCGTTCGCAGCTTCGCCACCGAGTTTCCATCTCCGAAATCTTCAACAGCCGCGGACGTTCGACTACCCAAGATGGATCTTCCTACATTTCACGGTAAGCCTACTGATTGGATTCTTTCCGCGATACCTACCTTGCACTAATTCACAACAATGAGGCCTTATCGGGCGCGCAAAAAATGCACTACCTTCGAGTCTGCTGTAAGGGAGATGCATTAAAGGTTATCAGTCAGTTTCAAATCACTGACGGCAATTATTCGGAAGCTTGGGCAATGATGGAAAACAGGTTTCACGTCGAAAGGATTCTCGTCGACCATCATTTAACTGCAATGAGTTCAATAAAAAAGGTGACGTTTGATTCAGCTAGCGCTTTAAGGAGCGTAATGGACAGTTTGTCTCACCACCTCCATGCACTTCGCGTTTTGGGCAGACCGGTAGAATTTTGGGACGATTGGCTGAATCATTTAGTGCTCTCAAAATTGGCCTACGAAACCCGTTAACACTGGGAGCTGTCCATTCACCACGAGCAATCCACAACATTTGAGGAACTGCGTAACTTTCTCCTGGCCCGCTGTCGTTCATTGGAATCCCTAGGCATCGTAAAGGGAACCAACGAGAAATCGGCCGCCAACGTTCTACACGTCTCAGAGGCACACACTGGCGCGGAGAATAAAAAGAAGCCGAGTAAGCCGTATCGTTGTTTACATTGCCAAAATGACCACAAAACCATGAATTGTCTACCTTTTAAACAACTTTCTTGCTTCCACAGGCGTCTTGTAATAAAGGAAAAGGGTGCCTGCTTTAATTGTTTAAGCGCAGGTCACAGGCGGGACAAGTGTGCCAGCACCCAGTCATGCAAAATCTGTAATCGACGTCACCATACTCTCCTGCATCCATCTTTGTCGGCATCGCAATCGCTAACTTCGATCGAATCCGTTGCGTCATCGGCGGATGTCCCAGATGAAACGGCGGGTATCGCCGAACCTGAAGTCGTAACACAAGCACTGGCATCTTCCGCATCGACGGTTAAACCTATTCTTCTAGCAACTGCGCAAGCGCGCTCAAAGGATAGCTCGGGGCGATGGCAGCCTATTCGGATTCTATTGGACAACGGGTCTCACGTGTCGCTCGTCTCCGAGAACTGCATTCAGCGCTTGGGCCTCCCAAGAAGGCATTCTTCGATTATAGTTACTGGAGTCGAAACTGCAGGCGGTGGCCTGGTCCGCGGGGAGAGCCCAATTACGATTTCGCCATTAGAAACGGATTGCCCGCACACTATTCGTGTTTTGATTCTTCCGAAAATTACAAGCAATCTTCCTGCTAGTGATTTCAATCATCCCCTTTGGACGCACGTCGAGGATTTGGAACTTGCTGACCCACAATTTGCAGTTTCGGCTCCGATTGATGTGCTCGTGGGCATGGATGAAATGGAGAGGTTCGTTAAGCCCAACATGCGGATGGGTACACTGAACAGCCCCATGGCGCAGCAGACAATATTTGGTTGGGTCTTGTCTGGACGCGTTACCGAATCGACGCCAGCGTCTTTATGCGTATCCGCTCTACATTGCGACTCTCACTTAACTGCAGTCATAGCTAAGCTCTGAAAGCTTGAAAATTTCGACGTTAAACGGCATTTAACCATCGAGGAAGAGGCCTGTGAGAAACATTTTGCGGAGACGCATCGCCGAGGACCGGACGGACGGTTTATTGTCGAACTACCGTTCAAGGATTCCGTCATTTTGGGCGAGTCGAAGTGGCAAGCGGAGCAGAACTTCCTGAGAATGGAGAAGCGACTACATAGGAATGCTGATATACATAGGCAATACACTGAATTTATGCAGGAGCTACTTGATATGAACCAAATGGAGAACGCATCAGAATCAAACAGTTCCGTGTATTACATGCCACATCATTACGTCCTCAAACAAGGTAGCCTCACTACCAAATTTACCAAATTGCGAATAGTCTTCAACGCATCGATGAAGACGTCAAACCAAAACTCTTTGAACGACGCCTTGCTGGTGGGACCGCAGTTACAACAGGATTTGTTTTCTATCCTCGTCCGTTTCCGCTCACATCGCTACGTAATGAGTGCAGACGTAGAGAAAATGTACCGGCAGGTGCTGGTCAAGGAAGAACATTGCGACTATCAGAGAGTTTTGTGGCGATCCGATCCTTGTGAAGAAATCAAGTCTTACCGTTTGCTTCGCGTAACGTATGGGGTGGCCTCTGCATCCTTTCTTGCCATAAAGGCATTGCAAGAGACCGCTTTGCAATCTTCAAAGGCCGACGAATTGACGCGCAACGTGCTCTTACGAGACGTCTATGTGGATGACGTTTTGACAGGCGCTTCATCAGAACAGGAACTTCTATGCTTGCAGCAAAAAATATCTAATGTTCTGGATGAAGGAGGCTTTCGTTTAAGGAAATGGGCTTCAAATTGTAGAAATTTTATGAACGAAATGTCGCGAGTCACAACTGAAGTGGAGCATTTCCTCACCAAAGAAGAAGAGATCCACACGCTTGGGTTAAGATGGAATATTCAAAGTGATTTCCTATGCTACTCAGTTTCTCTTAAGGAGCTCGTGGAGCCATTTACAAAGCGAAGGTTCCTATCTGACGCTAGTTCGCTTTTTGATCCGTTGGGGCTGCTCAGTCCTTGTACCGTACGAGCCAAGCTGTGGTTCCAGGAATTGTGGCATCCCTTGGTAAACTGGGATGATCCGGTACCATCGGCCATCGCGAACAAATGGGTTGCTCACCGGAATGATTTCTTCGCCCTTGCCGCATTAAAATGCCCTCGTTGGACGGAATTGGATATGCATGAGGCCGCCCTTGAACTACATGTTTTTGCCGATGCGTCGGAGAAGGCTTATGCAGCCGCCGTATACGCGCGTTGTATTCGTAGTAACGTCGTTTCGGTTCATCTGTTAGCCGCCAAAACAAAGGTTGCTCCTTTAAAGCCCGTGACGTTGCCACGCCTGGAGCTGTGCGCCGCGCATTTGGCGGCGAAATTAATGGAACATGTAAGCTTCGCTTTAAATGGCTGGACCTACGCTAAGTTTGCCTGGACTGACTCCATGGTCACATTGGCGTGGCTCCAAAACCATCCCAGCGTTGGGCAACATTCGTCGCTAACCGTGTTGCAGCGATTCATGAGGTCCTCCCATCGGAAATTTGGTGCCATGTTCCTTCGGAGAGTAATCCAGCCGATTGCGCTTCCAGAGGCTGTTCGGCATCGGAGCTTCTCGCCAATAATCTTTGGTGGCAAGGCCCTAAGTTCTTAACTAACAATTCGAATAGTTGGCAGGTAGTGCCTCCTAAAGCAAATACAGAGCTCGAACTTCGCAAAGTGCGGCAAGCAGTTCTCATTACTGAAGCTGAGGAAATCTGGGACCTCTTGTCACGCTATTCTTCATTTTTCAAACTAAAGCGGATTATTGCACTCACGAGGAGATTCATCGCAAATCTTCGTTCCCGAATCACAGAACGTCCATGAACGTGGGCCCTATTGGAACCAAGGAAATCAAGGAAGCTGAGACATGTCTGCTGCGTTACGTGCAGCAGTTTTATTATGAGAAGGAGATTCGGGCTTGTAGAAATGGTGAATCTGTGCCGGGCAATAGCTCCTTATGTAGGCTGCTTCCATTTTTTGACGAGTTTGGATTGCTCCGTGTGGGTGGACGACTACATAAGATGAATATTGACGTGGATGTCAAACATCCGATCATATTGCCGAAAAGCTCACCTATCAACAAACTTATTATAGCCGATGTACACGTGATGACACTCCACGGAGGCCCGCAAACGATGCAAGCGCTAATACAGAGGCGTTTTTGGATATTAGGATTGAGAAATCTAGTACGGATGGAGTACAGGAAATGCGTTAAATGCAAGATTATATCACGTCGCCCATTACAACAACTTATGGGTGCCCTCCCGAGAAGTCGAGTCACATTGGTCCGGTGCTTTCTCGAATCTGCAGTGGACTGTGCTGGGCCAGTCAACTTTAAGTTTTCAGCTGGTAGGGGCGCAAAGGCGGTCAAGGGGTACATATGCTCGTTCATTTGCATGGCCACTGGTGCAATGCATCTCGAGCTGCTATCTGATTTGTCTACGAACGTCTTCCTCCACGCATTCAAGCGGTTTACCAATCGTCGCGGACTTTGTCGCCATATTTTCTCCGATAATGGCACGAACTTCGTCGGTGCAGCTCGCCAAATTCACGATTTATTCAGTAAGGCCGTCCAAGAAGCAGCGAACCAGTCAATTTTCGCCGATCAAAGTGTCGTATGGCATTTCAACCCGCCTCACGCGCCCCATATGGGCGGTTTTTGGGAGACCGGAATAAAGAGAGTGAAGTACCATTTAAAACGCGTCTGCGGTTCTGTGCTCCTTACGTACGAAGAATATTACACTTTACTAACGGAAATAGAAGCCTGCGTCAATTCACGCCCTTTGTTTGTATTTGCAGCCGATGCAACCGATCGAGACGTCCTCACACCAGGACATTTTTTAATTGGCGAACCGCTTAGAACGTTGGCTGAGCCCGAAACCGACTTCGAAAGGGGCACTCTTCCCAACCGTTGGCGGTTTATCTCGTCCATCCGTCGGCATTTCTGGAGGCGTTGGCGCGATGAATACGCTTTGTCTCTTCAAAGGCGTGCCAAATGGTTGCGACCGACAGCGAATCTTAAGATCAATGATATCGTTGCGATTTTGGGGGAGAGGACGCCGCCATTGAAATGGAAACTAGGTAGAGTAGTCGAATGTCAGCAGGACAGGATGGCCTAGTGCGAGTGGTGAAACTCCAAACATCAGATGGGAGATGTTGCGCCCGATACATCGACTATGCTTGCTGCCGACCGAAGCCGATTTACAAAAGGCCTAAGCCAATTGCTTCTTGAATTGTTGATTTCAATTGTTATTTTTTTTCTTCTTTGAACGCACTGGTTCAAGGCCGGGGGCATGATGCTGCGTGTCCTCTTACCTCTCTAAGCCACTAATTGCTTAGCCTAAGTTGCAACCCTTTGTGTAAAATATTCACCACGACCTCTGGCTGGGTGACGCTCATGTTTAAGTTAAGTCAGTCATTCAATTATCGCGTAGCGACGCACATCTTCGCTTATTATTAATAAAGAAAATTTTACAAAATAATACAGTCCACTTCGTCTCAACATGATTAAACGGCTCTTCAAAATCGTGCTATTGCAATATTTGGGGACTGGTAACTGCTTTTTTAAGCTGGTTCATAGCTTCTTGATAATCATCTTTCCATCTGAATTTTGCATCTTTTCTCAATAATTGTGCTAAAGGTAATGAAATGTTTGCTGCATTCGGAATAAAATTTTTTATAATAATTATTATAATGATAATTATCATCGATTTC